>QEPC01008061.1:2714678-2747613 GCA_003113815.1 Sphenodon punctatus | reverse complement strand
CAGTTAGCTGAGCTCGCTCTAACTGATACAGCCTTTCTTGTCTTAAAAGTAAAAAAAAGGTTTACAAACCTGGCAGGAATGGCAGTAGAACCCACCGCTTCCTCCTCGTCCGAAGAGGAAGCCAGTGCCACCAGTGCCACGGGAGGTGTAGCAGGGGCAGCGGCCTCCGCCGGTTCCTCCTCCTCCTCCACCGGCAAATGTGCCCTCAGCCGGAGGATGCGAGCAGCCTTCTTCATTTTTATTTTTTTTCCCCCCAAAACCCCACACACCAACAGTCACCCACAACACACACCAACCCACCCAAAGACACAGCACAGTCAAGCCCAACACAATCACAGTCAAAAAACATGAACCAAGCAGCCACCGACTCAAACACACACCCACTCGCCTCGCAGCTCCACATGCACTCGAATTTCCAGTTTCCGGCGCGATTTCTGGCTTCCCGCGCACTCGTGATATTTTTAGGCCAAACGCTGAACGCAATCTCAGCGATCAACCCGAACGGCCGAACATGAACACACAAACCAAACACGGCCGAACCGAACAGCCGAACACGAACCGCGATCTGTTCGCCCATCCCTACCATGGAGGCACCGTAGAGGCACCGCAGTCCGTGTGAAAATGGCCAAAGATTGGTCACCTTTGCAATGAAATGTTCTAGGCAGTTGCAGCTGGAGAGACCACATTAGAAATGATACTATTGGAAAAAAGACTGGTGCCAAAGGGAAGTGGTTGATGTGATAATGAGAATGCTTCAGGTATTTGGACCTATCTGATGGTTGAAGGAAAATAATTTGCTATTGACTGTGGTCTTTAGGAGTAGTAGAAGGCCATATAGGAAACAGACATGATGTAATAGAGTGAAGTGGAAAGAAGACAAGGATACATAAGCTGAAGCACAAGACAGAGCAAAATGGAGAGTGCAGCACACATAGCAGATCCATATGATAGTTAGACTATGGCCATTTTAAAATGAGATGCAACCACGTAGGTCCACCCATCCTGCAATGCCCATCTCTTCTGAAGGCAGCATGGGGGGTAATGCATGCTCCCGTGACCCATGCACCATCCATCCATGATGACCACTCACGGAGCATCAGAGAAAACTCCAGACTGCTCCGTGTGGGGAAGTCTAAAATGTGTGGGGGCAAGGGTGCACATGTATCCCTGGCCTATTTGAATCCCTCCCCACTCACCCCATGGCCATCCGACTCAACACACATGGACCCCCTCCCCACTTGTGCTCATTTTAAAATGGCCTATGTAACAAAAGGAGGAAGGAAAATCCCTCAAGAGTGCCACCACTATCCTACCTGTCACTTTACTGAAATAAATTATTCTATTTTATCTTCCTCTACTTTATGTATGCATTGTATTTGCCACTTATCCTTGGGGGGATGGGGGGATAAACTCACTTTTGTAAAGCACAATGATCCCGGAGAGAAGTGATATAGAATGACCTGCTCCTTTAAACACTTAAGCCTTGATTTTGCAAATCACCTGAACACATACTAAAGCACATGCTTAGCTTCTAACGTCTTCAGTGGGACTACTTGTTTGCTTCAGGTTAAACATGTCTGTATGTGCTGTGCTGGGACAGGACCTTCCTGGACAAAGTGCTTGCCACCCTAAATGGTGCAATTACAGTCAAAGCTCTGAATCCTCTGTATTTTATACCATTTTTATGCCAGTTTTTCTCCACTCAAAAATCAACATAAAAATTAGGGATGGGAATTTCAGTTTCGAATTAATCCATAACAGCCTGGAATGGGTTCTTATGGTTTAATCTGAAATTAAAAAGTTACAGATCCATACCAAGTTCTCAGTTACAGATCCTCTCAGTTTCAGTTCCATATTTCCCACCACTGCTATCCCCCGGGACCTTGAAGTGTTACTCACCAGCCTGGGAAAGCTTGATTGAAGCACTGTCATGGCTGTGGGGGCTCAGGCAGACTCCGTTGCCATGGCACGCTCTCTGCTCCGCATCTCACACATGCAAGATAGTCACTGGGGTCATTTTGCACATGCACAAAATGGCCACCACCCTTAACCAAAATGGCAGCGACATCATTTTAGCCACCACCTTTTTGTTAAGGGCAGTGGTCCTTTTGCACATGTGCAAGACAGAACAGGGAGGATGCTGCAGTGAGGGAGCCTGCTGTAGCCCGCGTAGCAGTAGCGGTGCTTCAAATCAAACTCTCCAAGGCTGGTAAGTAACACTCTCCAGAGCCCCAGGGGATGGCACTGCAGTGGGGGGAAATATGGCCCCTGGGGAATGGGGGTGAGGTGCGCATGCACTGAATGGCCCAGCAGCCATTTTGCAAATGTGCAGTTTTTAAAAATTATTTTTGAATTGTTTAAATGGTTTTAATGGATTTAAATACAGAACCATAATTAAATCCATAAAGCCAATTAAAAAAAACCATGGTTGGGTGGCTGGAATTTCTTCTGGTGTTCCACACCTAATAGAAATGAAGAAATGGAGAAACAGCATGACTGCTCACTGTAGTATCATTTGTCACTCATTTGTCAATCCTGTGGAGGCCCCAAGTGTCTGCAATACCAGGCAGAGAGAATCTGCCACTGTGCTGAGCAAGAGGTTTGATCTTCACACATGGCACACAACCTCTGTGCTGCTGTGTATGAAGTCTCCATGGATGCCTTGAACATGGAGTAAAACTAGACCATGGGCAGTGGGCACACGGACAGCTCTGCAACACAATAGAGGAAAAGTGTTGGGATGGAAAGGCTATGTCTTCAGGGCCAGCCCCAGGCATGTGCGACATGTGCGGTTGCACATGGCCCCGCGGGAGCTGGAACCCCGCTCCTGGAGCCTGGTCTGTTGCTCCGCCGGCGCTCGCCTGAATCAAAATCCAGGCTGGCCCCGCCCCTGCTGTCAGAGCTGCTAGCCCTAGCAGAATCAGCTGAGCTCAGTGGAGCAGTGGAGGGGGGGAGGGAGAAAGTCTCTCTCCTCCCTCCCTCTCCCCCCTGCCTCACCACTTGCTGCTGGCCCCACATTCCTCAGCCCAGCGAGCCAGGATTTGGAACGGAAGGTTGCTATCTTGTAAACAAGGTTCTTCAAGATGGCTCCTCACATTCTCACAAATGGCTTTGCGCTTGTGCGCCCTTCTCTTACTGGCAGATACCAAGCTCACTAGTTTGAAAAAAACCACGTGACGGTCTTGAGCCCCCACAGTATATAGGGTACTTCCTGCCCAAACCCAACAGTTCTTTCCAATCCTGAGGCCACTTTTAGACAAGTGGCACGCGATTGCGCATCGCGATTGCGCATAATTTGAAACACCCGCCTGTTATAATTAGATGAGACAGAATTGGGGTATTATGCGCATATTATGGCGGTGGTGCATTTTTAAAGTCCATGAATTAAATAGCTCACAATTGAGCTATTTAATTCACGGACTTTAAAAATGCGCCACCGCTATAATATGCGCATAATACCCCACTTCCGTCTTGTCTAATTACAACAGGTGGATGTTTCAAATTATGCGCAATCATGATGCGCAATCGCGCGTCGCTCGTCTAAAAGCGGCCCAAGTGTGCAGGAAGGGTGGGTATTTGTGAGAATGTTACAAGCCATCTCGAAGAACCTTGTTTACAAGGTAGCAACCTTCTGTTCTTCTTCGAGTGGCTCCTCACATTCTTACAAATGGGAGAGTACCAAGCCTAGATCAAGGCGGTGGGGGAATTTTCTTATAGAATAAAAACAACATACCTCTGCAAGCAAAAAGTGTGGAAGTTTATTCTGTTAACTTAGTTTAAAAGTTCCTCTCTTTTTTTTAAACGACACCATAAATAGGGATCGCTTATGGTATAAGATGAGTAGGTCATCTATTGATAGGCATCTATTATTGCTAATGGCTAAGTTATATAGCAATAATACAATGCAAGTTTGTTATTCTCGTGATAACCCGCCTACCCCGGAAATCAAAGTCTTCCGAGGGGTGAGGCAGGGTTGCATTCTGACCCCAGCATTGTTTAACTTTTTTCTAAACGATGTTGTCTCATATATGACCAAGGTAGATACCCATCCTCCTAAGCTGGAGGATTGTAAGATATCCATCCTTCTCTACGCGGACGACACAGTCCTGATCTCCCAGATGTCCATTGGACTAAAAAGAAGCATGTCAAGATTTATGGATTTTTGCCAGGAGGAAAATCTGATGATCAATATTTCTCTAAAACTAAGGTTTTGGTGACGGGCAGTAGGTAGCTGGTACATGTATGGTGTATCGGCAACCACCTAGTTGAGCAGGTTTCCTCATATACCTGGGTGTATTATTTTCGGCATCTTGGAGCTGGCGACTACATTTTGAGTCTGCCTTGGGCCAGGCAAAAAAACCCTCTTGTGCCATCCAGAGTTATTTTTTTCCCAAGGGTGGCAGACTTGTTAAACCAGCTATTGGCCTATTTAGAGCTAAGGCAGTGGGCCAGCTCCTATATGCATTCCCTGTTTGGGGCTTGGCCTTTCTAAACACCATTGATTGTCTACAGAATAAATTTCTTTTGACAATACTGAAGGTACCAAGAGGTACCCACCCCCCCACCCCCCACCCCCACCCCGGTGCTGCTGAAGGTGGAGACAGCTTTCTCTCCTTTGAAGTCCCAGGCACTTCTTGCATGTATCAAATACTGGATGAGGATCTATTTATTTCCCTCTAAATTTAATTCTCTTATTCATCTGACAACTAAGTTACCGGGAATCAATTTATGGAGCGAGGCCGTTGAAAAAGAAGTAGGAAATTTGAGTTTTTCCAGACTTTTCCTTCTCTCTTATGACCTCAAGAGGGCAGTAGCACTGGTGAAGCAGAGGATTAGTGATCAAAAAAGGCAATATGAGTCATCAGCTTTGTCAAACCAGAGAGTGGCTCCCTATTATGCTAAGTTTAATCTTAGTATGAGAGAGCCTACTTACCTTTCACATTGGCTCGACTGGCGTAAAAAGCACGAGTTTTTGCTTTTTCGATTCAATTCATTTCCGTCAGCCAATCTTAGTGGTAGGTTCCTACAGTTACCAAAAGAAGTTAGGCTATGGCCGAACTGCCTACTTGGGCAGGTGGAAGATCTGAGACATGTGATATTTATCTGTCCGATCTATGCTACCCTGAGGTCAAAATTCCTCGACCAGCTATTATATAATCAACCCCCGGCAAATTATGACACAATATTGGCCCGAATGCTCTGTGCCAAGGATACCTATATTTCTAGGTCTATGGCTTCCTTTTGTGCTGGTGTCCTAGATATTAAATGGAGACAGTTTCTTGGTGTAAGGTAAATGTGACAGCGCACTTGAAGTTGATTGTAATATATATTGTTTATTTATCTATGATTCTTCAGTTGCATTGTTGGAGATTACATAGCTGATTTGTTTGGATATCTTGATGTTTTAACTATGTTGAATGTTGAATGTTTATTTTTTATGTTAAATTTGTATGGTTAGTTTGAAATAACTTTATGGTCTCTCAAATTATTATTATTATTATTATTTAAACGACAAACCACTGTAAGTAAAATAGATTATTAAGTCTTAATTACAGAATTCAATATAGATATTCCCAGAGAGGTGTCAGATTCAGAAATGAGATGTAAAACATAATGCGTCTTAGTGAATGTATGCGGGGAACTTCAGGTTGCAGCCCTGCAGATCTCGAAAGAAGAGATGTTGCAAAATGCTGCTGTAGAAGCACCCAGATCTCTGAGCGAATGAGCCTTTAAATAAGGCGGGGATGGACTTCCTACCTGCTCATAGGCAAAGGAGATCAAATGCACTAACCATTTTGAGATAGTTTGGGATGAAACTTTTTGCCCTAACTTGGGAAGGGAAGGGGAGAGGAACAAATTGTCAGTCCGTCTGCAGTGCTGGGTCTTGTCTAAATAGAGCAGGACCACTCTCTTAACATCCAAAGTGTGAAATCTGGCTAAGATTTCTGACTCATGAGGTGGAGGGAGGAATACTGGGAGGACAATTTTTTGTGCCATATGAAATCTGGACACCGTTTTAGGGATAAACGACGGATGGAGAGAGATCTCTATCCTGTCTGGGAAGACTGAGAAGTAAGGCTCCTTGATAGATATAGCGGCGAGTTCACTCACCCGCCTAAGGGACGTGATGGCAACCAAAAAGGCAGTCTTCAGAGACCAGTGGAACAGGTCAGATTGTTCTGCAGGTTCGAAAGGGTGTTTTGTCAGTTGATCTAGAACAAGGTTCAGATCCCACTGAGAAACAGGGTGTTTGTGAGGGGGAAACAAATTAATTAGTCCCTTAAGAAACTTTTTTACCAGAGGGTGACCAAAAAGGGATTGGGAATTTGGGAGGGCAACACGCTGGGCTATTGCTGAGAGATGCACTCTTATAGAAGAGTGTGCAAGGCCCTTCTCAGCCAGGTCCAACAAGTATTGAAGGACTAGTGGCACGGTTACCTGATCTACTGAGATGGATCTCCCAGATAACCAATAGGAGAATCTCCTCTATTTGGAATCATATGATCTTTTAGTAGATTGTTTCAAATCACTATCCAGCACCAGATTTAATTTAAGAACAATTTGGGATGGACAATTTAAGAACCCACCTGAAGCAGGGTCAATGGTATGCAGTTATTGATCTAAAAGATGCTTATTTTCATGTTAGATTGCATACCTCCTGTAGAAGATTCTTCCATTTCACCCATGACTCCATGCATTTTCAGTTTTGTTCATTACCATTTGGACTCTCCTCGGCCCCTAGGGTCTTTACTAAGGTTATGGCCCCAGTCATAGCTTTCCTTCGTAAGCAGGGCATTGCCATTTCCCCCTACCTAAATGACTGGTTACTGGTTGCTAATACCCCAGACACCTTAAATGCCAACCTTCGCTTCACTCTAGATCTATGCGTAAAGCTGGGACTAACTATAAATGTACAGAAGTCCCGCCTCTCTCCTAAATGTCTTGTTGAAAAAGACATTTGTTCTGTTATTACTATATATGAACACTTTTGCTTGATTATTTTCATTTGTTTTGACTATTACTGCCAAATTCTTGCAAAAAATCTATAATGCCCTGCCCTCCATCTCCTCCTGTTCCCTCCCTGTATTGGCAGGAGGGGAAACTGGAAGAGGGGGCTAGATGAGGGGGTACTTTGGCATGTTGGGGGTGGTTTAAGCAAGGGGGTGGATGGATCCCTGACACAAGTGGCAAGGGGGTGCTCTGTGTGGGAAGCTAAGGGGTAAAAAGTGCTGGGACTAAAAAGGGCCCAAGGCATGTGTGTAGATATGATGGACATTTATACAAAATATGCACATTTGTGTGTTTGCATAAATGGGTGGGGCCTAATTACGCAAATTAGGCCCCACACCAAGACTTTGCACATGGCCCCACAAACCGTAGGGATGGCCCTGTATGTCTTTGTCATGGTGCAGTTCCCCCTGTGCCCACTAATAGAGCTTGATAAATGCACCAATGTCCCCTACTGTTGACTTTACCTAAACCTACCAGCGACACATGACAGAGAGAGGCTTCAGAGCTCTGCCTGCAGCCAGAGAAAAGCGACTAGATATCCTGCTTTAGGCAGGAAAGTCATACCTGGAGCTTCTCTGTCATGCTACCCTCACATGTCATTTTTCTGCTTGCCCCAACACCCCCGGAAGAAGACAAGTACACATGTTTGGGGTTAAAAGGCCGCACTTTTAGTTATCAGAGTCGGGGAGGGGCCATCCTTCCTCCTGGGTCCAGCCTGGACTAAATTTATTAACTATTTTATCTAACAACTTAACTGAAACATCTAACGTGTGCTGTCTGATGTCCCTCGGTACTGCGTAACTTTAACTACTGCTAGGTCACTCTCACTCCAGCTGCCCGGATGGTCGGGGAGGTAAGTACCTCTCACGACCGAAGTAGGAGGGAGGCGACGGCGCGATGGGGACCGCCCCCTGACCTCCGGTGTATAGCTCGTCCCTCCCTTCTAGGCTTGGGTTGGAAGCTGGCTGCCCCAGCTCTAGCTTCGCCCACGGCCCCATCTTGTAAGGAGATGATTTAATGAACTGCTAATTCTACTGAAACCTGTTAATTATTAATTACCTGGACCCCTGCCACCATAAACTGCCAGCATATGCTTGGCTAGTTTTAGCCCCACACCCCGACCTCATAGAAACTGCAGGAGCTTTTCTTTTATGGCCATCAGGTACATCTGGATACCCTCATCGGAGAGGTACTCCATCTGCCCTGTACAATTCTGGCCGCGAAAAATGAATCCCATCATGGACAATGATGTCCCTGCCGTGAGCAAGGACCAACTTTTCCACTTCCTTATTGATCTTCCTGCATGCTCTGTCTACTCTACCCAGGCGAATTGCATTGATAAGAATGGACCCCTAAATTCCCCCAAAATGGGTACTTCCCTCCCACTCTTGCTATGTAAGCTGAGGCCAAGGGACCTGAGAGAAAGGGCATGCAAAAAGCCCCCAGGGACCAACAGAGGCCGGAGAACATGGGGATAGAGGCTTGACAGGGAAGCCACCCCATACGAGGTGCACAAGCAAAACAGGGGGGGGGGTTTGCAGGAGAAAAGTAAAAGGAAGGATCGGACCCAACCACCCTAGCCCCTAGCAGCAAGGGACTCATGGAAAAATACCAGTCTAAGGTTGAGAAACAGATTGGAAGGGAGAGCCCTCTGAATAAAGAATGGGGTCATTAAGGAGAAGGGCTCACCCTGTTATATCAAAGGACTGGTAGTTAGGACTCAGTGCAGCAGCATCCTATCTTTGCATTTCCCAAGAGAAACCAGACACACACTCATTGTACCCTAAAGGACAGTCGTTAGCCCTACCTCCCCTCACTACATCTTTTGTTTATAGTTTCCCTCTGTGTCAAAGATATCTTGTCCATCTTGTATAGCCTTTTTTGTCATGGAAGTAACCTCCCCTCATTATCCCATTGTACACCCCAAACGACCCTTCATAGCCTCCCAAACTCCTTTGTCTGCACCCTTTAACTGCCCTTGGATTTTCCCTCAACCTTTGAGAAGTCTTGAGACCCAGATACATGCAGGTCGCTCTGTGCGTGTCTGTGTTAAACTTCTTCCAGACTCTGGTCTGTCCCTTCTTTCTTCCTCCATACCCCGAGCTCCGCTGGATCCGTGGGCTGTCTGTCCCATCTCAACAGGCCAGGAAAAGGTAACTGCAGGTCCAGACTTTCTCAGCCAACTGGGGAAGCCCTTTTTCCCTCCCTGTCTCTTTCTCTCTCCCTATCACGTTCTCTTGCTCCCCCTCGCTGAGCCAACACCGGAATACCACCCCCTCTTCTCCTACCATCCCTGCAAACCGCTTGTGTTTTAAACCCCAACAGCCAGACCAGGGCTGTGTTTCTCTGTGTTATATACCAATAAACGTTGTTTTTGGATACCTGTCTCCTTCTCTCTCTTTCTATTTGGGGAGGGTACATAAACTGCCTGTAGCGCATACTGTCCTCAGCTTGATCCTCTGACCACGTGGAGACCCCAGTTTAAGTCTTTAAGCCAATTCCCCCTGAAGTTTAAGGAACGGTGATTATTGGGTTACATCGCCCCGAGAGGTCACGAGTGGGAGGGGGTCTCCTGTTAACAGCATTGTTCCACCTGATCCTCTCGATCATGTATGACCATATCAATTTGGTGTTAGGCAGTAGCCTGCAGGCCTCCACCTAGTCCTTCTTCATCCTGACCACTAGCTCTAGTCCCGTTGATTTGGGAAGATTGTTCTCACCTAAGTGCACTAGTAAAATATCGAGGTGCCGCCCTTTGGAGGCCCCATGTATTAACAGCATCAGCTGTTCCCACTTCATGCTTCTCCTGGCCTTCCAGATAACTTCGGCTCTTTTGTTGAGACCCAGCTGGGAGCCCCAATGTGTGCGACCCGCAGCTTTGCCCGCCCAGTACACAATGCTGTGGGTGGCTATCCAGATCAGCTTGCACTTGCCTTCTGGTCCTGGTCCTGTAGATAAAACAGATTGAGGTCAATACGGGCAGGCCTAGGGTGCTAAGCTACGCACGTATGATCAGAATACTCCTGATCTCCATCTCCCTATCTTCTTGATTGTGTCATCCCACAGCCCGAGGGCCGACGTCTAACTCACAGCACTGATGCAGAAGGAGTGGGAACTGAAATGGTGTGCTGGCTGGTGTGTTTTTCGCAGTGCCCGGTACAGCATGGCTGAGAATTGGTGGCTGGTCAAGGGTGCACCATCTGCATGTATGAGAAAGGGGCCCGAGAAGTTGGGATGGAGGGCCATGTATTGATGCTTTGTGTCTACTGGGCACAGCTCGGGGGAACTCGCACGGTGGAGCATTATAGTATGGCCCCTAGACCTCTCATCATTTTTTGCACTGCGAAGGAGAATATAAAGGGTCTGGTCCTTAATTTCTACGTCACTACCTCTAACTACTCTGGTCATTGGGTCCCATTTGGAGGCTGCCATCAGTTCACTGACTCAGAAGGCTCTGAAGAAAGTCAACTTGAAGGCCACACCAAAAACATTGGCCTCGAAAACATTGAAACACACTTGGGTAAGGGAGGCTGTTAACTCAAGGAGTATCTCAGGGGTAATGGGCAACCTACTGTCCACCCTCGGGCCCTGCTTGCGCACCTATGCCTCGATCAATCTGCCAGAGAAGAAACCTTGGTCTGGGCAGGTGTGGCCCACCAGCTTGCTACTGAAAGCGACTGCCACTAGTTTGCCTGCTATAGTGGCCAGTGCGAGGCCACTTGTGCTCAGTGACATGGTGAATTGCAGCACATGTGACACCGGTATGGGGAAACACATATCCCAACCATTGGATGCCCTGCATTGCTGGAACTGAGAGAATGCCCTGAGGTATGCCACCCTGGTGCTGGTTGCTAATGACCCCTGAACTGCCTCATACAACTCTACTGTCCAATGTTCCACATGTGGGTTGGCATGACCTCATGTTCATCGTTGGCTGCTGGTGCCAGTTGCTGGAAGCGGTCCATCTGGCCACAGGAGAGTGCATCGGCTATGCCGTTGTTTACTCCCGGGATGTGCTTAGATGTAAACAGATTGTTGTTATTTAGGCACTGCAGCATGAACACCCTGATGACCAGACCCATTACTCTAGTGGACTTGGAAGACAGGTTGTTGAGGACATGGTCCACCGCTAGGTTGTCACACCAGAACAGGACAGTTCTGTTTGCAAATTCCTTGGGCCATAAGTGAACTTTGAGCACGATAGGGAAGAGTTTGAGGAAGGTGAGAGCCTGGGTTGTCCCCACCTCCACACACATGGGGGACCATGAGGCAGCACACCACCTGCCCCGGAAGTACAGGCCAAAACCCAGGGACCTGGCCACGTCTCACTGGACCTGAGCTGACTTCTTAGGCTGAGTCAGAGCTCAGAGAGAGAGAGGCCAGTGTGAGTAAAGCAGCAGAAAAGAGAGGAGGTCAGAGAGTGGAGAGCTCTGGACTGGCTGTGCTGCTAAGGCAAGCATAGCCGGAAGGCCTGGGAAAAGACCAAGCCTCTACAAAGTGAGGAACACAAATGGAGGGTGGAAGGAAACCCTGAACCAGGAACAGGAGTAAAGCAACAGCACAAAGCTACAACACTCAAGAACGATGGAAATTGATGGGTATGAATGGAAACAAGTGAAATAAATGAAAATTGAAATGAACAACAGCAACAAGAATACCTGAAAACAAACAAAATACCCTGATTGGGGCTGGAGCGACAGGTGAGAAGGAGGTGGGGCCATCTACATGGGACTCTTTAATATCCATCCCAGGAAACAGCGGTGCCGAGCTCCCCCCTGGAGCCCCTGCACACCCCTCCACCACCCTGGACTGTCTAGCAAGCTTCCGACCCCATTGAAGCACAGCAGGAGCCCCGAGGTCGGAGTTGGCTTCCCCCATTGCCAGCGGGGGATTCCTTGATTGGGGCCGGACTGACAGGTGAGAAGGAGGCGGGGCCATCTACACGGGACTCTTTAACATCCATCCTGGCAAACGGCAGCGCCAGAGGCGCACACCGGGACAGCGCACCTAAGGGCTGCACGCGCAAGGGCATGCCCTTGTGCACGTGGCCTTAGGCACTGGCCGGGCGCAGGACACCAGTCCCTGATTTCCCTCAATAGGGTGGTCATACCACTGACTTAGCCTCTGGATTTGTCCTCGCTGAGGAATTGCCTATCCCCCCAGCTCCTTGGTCCTCTGCGTGACATACGGTGGCTCCTGGGTGAGTGGGGTTTTCTTTTTGGTGGTTGTAAGTTTACTAGTGTATCGACCTTGTCTGCTCCTGCTTATAACGGGTAGGAAGAGATTGCAAGGGGGAATGGAGACTCGAGCCCAGTCCCGATCACACCAGCCCTCGGTGGCCCATTTCCTAAAAAAACCTCAACCTCTTGTTAGCTGGGAGGAACCGGTGCCCTCACAATCCCTGATGGGGGTGTTTTTCAGTCCTGGGGAAGGGGGGAGTTGGAGCAATGTTCTGAAGTACTCCCTCAGGAGCTCTCGCACAATCTGCACAGGCCCCAGGTTACGGAGGAGACCGTAACTGATTCCTCCATTCCTATTTCTCCCACAGTCATCTCGCCGACGATGGAGCAATTGGGTAATCAATGCTTTGCGGTGGTGGATCTCATCTCTAAACTCTATGCTGAAATAGAAGGGATTAATCTTCAGCTCGATATTTACAAATCTAGGCTTGAGATCATAACAGACATGTTAAAGATATGTCAGTATGATATAGCAAAACTGGTAGGGAAGGGCCCCAAGGAAGTTGTTGCAGTTGCAATACAAACGTCCCCGACTCCCTCCACAGGGGCTGGGGAAATTTGCCCTCGAGGGTCCCCTATGGGGCCTTATATACCTCCAGCTGAAAGGAACGATTTATATAAACTTGATATCCATGCCCTTGCCTTTAAAATAATGCCATTGCCATTGGGCTATTTACCAAATTGGAGCTCTAGACGTCATATTTACCAGCATCTTTCTAATATCTTGGGCTCTAGGCTCCCTCAGGGTGCCATTATTGGCTGTAATTTCCTCCCCCGCCCCCTTTCTCTTATCGTATAATCTGTCATTTTGCCACTCCCAGTCTGACTGATAGCTTCTGGGTTAAACAGGGTCTACTTGCCAACTGGGGAATTTACATGGATAGGGTTTATATTGATAAGTAGACTCAGTCTCTTTTAGCTAACTTTCCACTGCCTCTTCTACTAGTGGATAGGTGTCCTGTGGTTCCTTCTTCTAGTTTTTCTTGTGTGGTAACTAATCCCAATTTAACTAAACCTCTTAAACGGTCCTTTCGGCAGCCAGATAAGCCTGTCCCCAGTCCTGGGATTGGGGCAGGGGCGGACCTAAATTTAAACCAGAAGATGTCCATCTGCCCATCTCCTTGGGACCAGGTGTTTCTGGTCTGGAGATGGGCTGTGCCACCAGCAGCCTCTTGTCGGCTGTGGCCCCTGGGTTCCCAAGTACTGATCTGGCAACAAATCTGGCACCCATGACTAGTGTTGACCCTCCTGAGGTGGCTACTCCATGATCACTCATCCCCACAGCCAATGCAGCCCTTTCCATCTGCTCATGGAACATTGCAGGATGGGCAAGGCACAGGGAAGACCCAGACTTTCTGGAATATATTAAACAATTTTCTGTAATATTGTTCCAGGAAACTTGTTCTAAATCATCAATAAAACTAGAAGGCTTTGTAGCTGAATTCTTACCAGCTGTTCATTTCAGCACTAGAGGACAACCTTGTGGTGGTTTGGCCTATTTGGTTGCCCATAATGTCTCATGGCCGATTTTGGAAACCATAACTTCTCCCCAATTGGCATTAGACTTTGTTGCAAAATCTGGGGCTACACTGCAAATAGTTATAACACTTTATATCCCTCCCCTCAATGCGGGCTCCTATCACCACATCTTGTGGAATAGATTGGAGCTCCTGTTGGAGAATTTTATGTCAAGATATCCAGAGGCTTTGGTCATAGTTGCTGGTGACTTTAATGCCAGGGTGGGTAAGGATGACCAGGCCATTAGCCCATATTGTGATGGGAGGCCGTCTGTTCCACACAATCTTCTAGCCCCCAGAGTGTCAAAGGACGCACAAATTAATGCCTCGGGCATTAGGTTGGTTAAAATGGCATTAAATCTCAATTTATTAATTTATTAATTTTCAATGGCTTGGGAAGCTTTGTGGGCCCCACTGTCCTCAGGCACCAGGGTCTCACAACACTGGTTCGATGGGGAATGTAGGCAGGCCAGACATAGAGTTAAGTCACTCTACTCTAGGTATAGGAAGAGTTCTGCCCGGGTTACCCTATTAGAGTATATCAGGGCCAGATCAGAATATAGGATCATCGGCAAAGATAAAAAGAAAACCTTCTGGGGCACCCAATGGGCTAAATTACTACAGGAGGCTGATAGAAAGGACACACGAAGCTTCTGGCATCTTGTAAACAATGCCACCAAACCAAAGAGGGGGCCAGACTCACAACAGGTGTCACCCTCTGCATGGGTGAAATATTTTGACAAGTTGTATAATAATGGCCCCACTGAACAATTTCACGATTTGCCGGGTATGGAGTGGGAAGCCCTGCCTGCCTGGCCACCAGTCATAAAAGAAGAGGTAGTGGTGCTGGTGGATTCCTTCTCAAACAACCGTGCCCCAGGATTGGATCTTATACAGATTAACTTAATCAAAGACTGGAAAGAATGGTGGTGCCCAATTTTGGCATCATTATTCACGGCCATGAATAGCTCAGGAATTATACCTGAGGAGTGGGATAAGGCAGTGGTCATCCCAATTTATAAAAAGGACCTAAAAACTGAGCCCTCGAATTATAGACCAATTAGCCTGCTATGTGTTATAGCCAAAATATATGCAAAATATCTTCTCAGTAAGGTTCAGGAATGGGTAATTCATACTAAGGCCCTGTCACCAGAGCAGGCGGGTTTCCAGGGGGGAACGCTTCACGGTTGAACACTGTTACACCCTTTACCATCTCATATCCAAATATAAGGAGCATAATGGTGCTCTATATGTAGCATTTCTTGACCTCAGGACAGCCTTCCATTCGGTCGATCGGGCTGCCCTGTGGAAGAAATTGCACGAATCCTCCATGGACAGATGTTTGCTTTTTCTAATTTGCTTAATCCACGAGCACTCTTCCATGGTAGTCAAGTTGGATCAGTCAGGACACGTTTCCACTCCAATACCCACCTCGGTGGGAGTTCGGCAGGGGTGTGTCCTGGTCCCCATTCTTTTTAACCTCTTTTTGGATGGGGTTATACCTGCTATGGCGGATGATAGTTTTTTTCCTCCATGAATGGCAGCGCGACCAGTTGGCTGCCTCTGATATGCCGACAATGTTGCGCTTCTGTCACAGACTCGTGTCGGCCTCCAGAAACAGATGCAGACTTTTGCAGACTTTTGCCAAGAGCACCATCTGACCATTAACTATGAGAAATCCAAGGTCATGGTTTTCTCTTCAAAATCAAAAACTTATCCATGGAACATCTCGGGGCACTCATCCAGCAAGACCCATCCTTCCGATATTTGGGACTTTTGTTTCATCGATCGGGCAGCTGGAGGGCATGGCCGCTGTCGGTGCATGGAACATTGGTCACATTGCTCATGCACTTGAGCCACAGGTCTTGGACATTCCTGTCCCAATGTAGCCCAGGGTTATGGAGGCCCATTTCCGGAAAGCCTCCTCATAACACAGCCAGGCACCAGGATTGCCCATGTCAAAGGCGCTTCAAACTATATCCTGATATTTAATCAGTTTGGTGGCCCACTCAGGGGTCATCTGCAACATGACGCCCATAAGTACTGAGAAGGCCGCTGACCAGTTGGACCAGTTACAGTCTGCCTTGGGCCTCTTAAACGTCTCCTTGTCCCTGCCCTCTTCTTTAGAATTAGGGTCCGGGATGGGGTTTCTGAAAAGGAGGGAAAACACATCGATGTATTCTCCCCCGCATATCTTGTCTCTGGTGGCCTGCATCAGGTGGGCCCCAATTGGGGCGTTCACCTCTGCATATCCACCAGATAACGAGGGAATCTCCTGCACCCTTGGGTAGACTGGTTGCGCCCACACCTGGGCCACCTGCGTCCCATGCCCCCCCCCAACGTGGCTGCTCCCCATGGCGGTTGTCCGTGCGTGCACCCCGCTTGGGGGCTAGGGGTGGCTGTTCGGGCCACAGCTCCCATGATCCAACCCAGCCCAGCCTCTTCTGAAAGGGGAAGAGAGTGTGCAATTGACCTACTTCTTCTTTGATTTTGATTTATTTATTTTTTTTAACTTTTTTTCCCTTAGTCTAGCTTCAAATTTAGGCAATAGGTTACTTTAAATGTGCACAATTTATATAAACCATGTTATATATATATATATATATATGCAAATTAGAGGGTGGAGCATGGGCATTCCGTTCTGAGGTTTTTAAAACCTATTCACCTTAAACCAGGGAAGATACTTTGACACTTCATTAGGTGTTTTTAGATGAGACAGGTCCCATGCAGGGACAGGTGGTCCTTGCATGGGGCTATCTCATTTTAAAACACCCATTGGCTGCATGCCAGGCACCAGCAGCTGAGCCCTATACTTCAAGATACAACAGGATAATAAATTTAATCTTTAGTTTTTTGTAACTGATTTTCCATGTCTAAGGAGGCTTGTGATGAGTATAAATCTTCAAAATAAATCTTCAAAATAAATGAGTTGAATCTTTTATCCACCTGTGCCAAGAGCCCAGTTGGGTGACCAGCCAATTAGATGGAAAATTGACCAGGAAAGGGGAACAGTAAACCCAGTAGAAGGTTGCCGGCAAGAGGGGGGGGAGGGGAGGGGAGGAGATAGAGTGGTTATGAGAGAGAGATAACTCCTCCATACAGGAAGACCTAAGTGGAATCTTGCCTTGAGACAAGGGGATAGTGAAAAGACTTGAATTCAGATCTCATGCTAAAAGTGCCTTGTACACTGGGGTGAGGTGGTGGGTGGGGGAGGGGGGGTGAGTAGGTGTCACCCTGAAACAAGGAACAGAGTGCTTTGTTCCTGATTCCTCCAGGGCACAAAATACTTGGGAGGAAAAACCCTATTCCTCAAGATAAAAAATTGGAGTCCAGAGAAGAATTCAGAACAATTTAAGAAGAGAAGAATTAAAAGAATTTACCTAAGACTCGTAGCTATTTAAGGGAAAGTGAGACAAAGAAGATCCTTGTAACCCTGCTACAAGATTATTCTTGCTAACCGTCATATAGACATACAGTAGAACAAAGTCCTCAATAACAAAATCACCCATCTTTATTAAGAGAAAGATCTAAAAATCTGAGGAAGTCAGCTCTTGCTGATGAAAGCTCATGCCAAAATAAAGAGATTTTCATTAGTCTTTAAGGTGCCACAAGACTCTTTTGTTTGTTTTTTTGCTTAAAATGTAGTTTATTTAAAACAGCTGGAGGTAACCATGTGTAAGGCAGAAATGAAGAGTCATCTACAGAAAAAGACACCCTCATTAAAAAAAGGAAAAGGTAGTAAATTGCAACACTTTCTTTCATATTTATGCTTTATAATTGTTAATCAGATCCATTTCCATTTCTGATTTTACTGTTTTTCTTTTCCTTTTGACCTTCGGTAAAATGTTTCAATTGATCAGAAAAAAAAATATGAATTATTATATTAAGCGAGACACTGGCAGAAATGGGAAAGATTGTTGAGTAATCACAATCTGTGTTCTAGCGATAATGAGAGAAAATGTCTATGATTAAAAATGGGTACTGTGTGAAAACTGGAAAAATAACTATTTTGTGTCCCTCAAAATCATCAGAATATTGACAAAAATAACTTGAGAATCCAGTCACACACGGTGACAAAACGAACCAACAGAGAACCCGTTTGATCAGGAATATTTGACTTCAGAACAGAAAGAAAAGCTGATACACCCCCTGTGAAAGTCACCCAGGATGTAGTCATCCTGCATCCAAACAGAGGCTTAGACAAAGAATGTCTGTAGACAATTATTGCAAATATTCTTTCTCTTCCCAAATTTTATTTCAAATCAAGGTGTCCATATATGCTTAGCAAACAAGAATAGGCAGGTTAAACTATTTCCCAGATATTTTCAAGCTCTGTATATTTGTTGTGAATAATAACCACCGGCTAAGCCTGTACAGTTGCAATATTATTTGTTTCATTATTTCTTTTCTTGAAGATCAGATATTGATTTTTCTACATCAGAAACTCTTATCCGAAGACCATTAAGAGATAGAATTATATTTCCTAAAATGTCTCCATCCTGTTAAAGACCATTGCTGTAGACCTGAATGAATGCTGAAGTCACCACAGGTGATGCAACTTGAGAATTGCCCGACTGAACTTTAACAGGATTAACCATATCCAGAGCCTGTTCACATACTATAGCGAAGGGAAGGACAAATAGTGATCAACTGTATCCTTTTTTGACTGCTCTACATTTATTTTTTGCATTACTCTTCAGCTATTCCATGCTTCTAGCCTTGTGACCTTTAACATTTTTGCTTTTCTCCTTGTTATTTATTAATTTTGGTTTTAACCTAAATTCTAGTAATTACAATCATGTTAGTTGCTTCCTAAATATTTCTCAGATGGAACTGAGTCAGCAATGTAATGTGGCTGCAAAATAACTAATTCAGCTTTAGACTGCATAAACAGAAGCCTTGTTTCCAAATGCGCAAAACTAATAATTTTACTCTATTATTGGTCAGACCTCATCTGGAATTCTGTCCCCTGTAGGCACCTCAATTGAAGGAGGGTATTGGCAAGGTGGAGTGGGTTCAGAGGAAGGTAATTAAGTTGATAAAAGGTCTGAAAGGCAGGTCTTATGAGGAAAGGTTGAAGGAATTGGGCATATTTAGTCAAGCAAAGAGAAAATTAAGGGGAGACATGAATGCTGCTTTCAAATATCTAAAGGGCTGCCACAAAAAGATGGCGAGGAGCTGTTCTTCGTGGCTACAGAGGGCACGACTAGAAATAATGGCCTCAAGTTACAGGGAGGTAGATTTCAGTTGAATATCCGGGAAAACTTCCTAACAGCTGTGTAACAATGGAATAAGTTGTCTAGGGAGGTCATAGGCTCTCCGTCACTGGAGGTGTTCAAAAAGAGACTTGACAACCATCTGTTAGGGGATGTTGTAGCTGTAGTCATCCTGCATCCAAACAGAGGATTGGACTAGATGCTCCTCAAGGTCCCTTCTAATAATTCTATGATGTCTCCATCTTGATGATGATAATGTCTTAGCCAAGGTTTCCAAGCATACAACCTGTCTGGCACCCCTAAGGTATGCACATGCAAACAGATCAATATGCCCAAATTAACTACAGGGAATGGTTAACTAAGTTAACTATATTAAACTCAGTCATAGCCAGGTCATTTCCATACACATATATCTGTAATTTAGGAACTAGAGGCCGCCACCTGACCCAGCAAAGACTTGTGTTCACTAATAGCTGTAGTCAGGGAAGTAGTTCTAGTGAACACAATGTGACTGTTGTATTTGTATGAGTAAAGTTATTCACATACTTAACTGTTGTACAATGAAATCCAACAAAGAGGACATTTGCCTAATAGCATATTTGAATTGTCCTTACCGAAGTACACTGCCTTTTTGAATAGAAGAGTATCCCTGAACCAGATCTAGAAAAACTAGCTTTCATTTCCATGTAGTAACATGATTTTATGGTAGTAATTCCTACAACGTTTCCTGAACTACACTGGTGTAAAACTAGTTTAGTCAAGAGGAGAACTGGACCTTCTGCAGCTATCAAGAAAGTGCCAACGTTCGCCTCTCATTTGAACTGTTTGCAGTTATTTAGAGAATGTATCTGATTGATGACAATTGCACCAGTGAAACAGAGAGAATTCAATTACTGCTCTTTCCTACAATATACATTTCCCCCCAATGATTCAACTGCCCTGTAATTCTCTTTGGCCTGGTATACTGTAACGTTGTTTATTCTTACAAGAATCCCAGCTCTTCATTTATAGTAACTCTTTTCCATTATCACCTTCTTTCATTTTAACTTTTTCTTTCAAGGACTAATGCACCTCTCGACACTGAATGAAGGGATAAGCAATGATTTGACCTTCCAAGAATGTATCTTGCCTCGCGGTTCCATTCTCATCTGCAGTGGGAGGTGAATAGTGATGCAATCCAATGGCACGATGCAGAGCTTAGAGGTCTCAGGAGAGGACCACTTGAAAATGTATCACATCTAACGGAAACCAGTTTAGATGAAAACATCACCACTGCTGAAGTAAAATAGGAGACAGATTTTGATCCTACTGAGTTTGTGTGCTGTGCTTGCAGAAGTATCAGCAGAGGGACTGACTTGTTAGAAAACCAACCAGGCATGGTTCCAATCAAAGAATAGTCAAACAAAAAGCACATTATCTCAAAGTGCACATTTTTATTTAATTAGAACGAACAGTGATAGGTCAATAATAATGACTTATAGCTTCCTTTATGTGAATCATTTACAATAAATGGTAATTTACCATTAAAGAGGCATATTCATTTTTTTTTCCTGCAGGAGAAATTAATGTTAGTCATGGCAAGAAAGGGAAGGCTTTCCATTTCCAGCTTTTGGATTTGTATTCAGTTATTCCATCTCAGAAAATTATAGATCCTGCTCTCCCCCCCACCCCTTTTGTTTCAAATACAGGAAGGATATAAGCATAACTGAATATGACATCATTCCGGTTGTACTTTGATGGACTACAGAATATTTCTCTGTGCAATCAAAAAAACATTCCACTTTCCAGTTATTAGACTGCCAAACAGATTCACCTGCCTTACCCTTGGAATCACTAAAAAGGTATCTGGGTGTTTTCAGATGTGATGACAGTCCGCATTTCCTCACTTCGACCTACATGGAACTGCTGGCCAGAACTGCTTTCACTTCTGAAAGCACCACCACTTTAGCCTGGGCCATTCAGGGAAATCCCTGAGTCACAGCTCGGGCTAAACGTCAACATGGCTGGGAAATGGCTGCTGGACCCGGAGTAAAGTAGGCGTTCACATCTGAAAGTCTGTTTTACTTACCACGGTCTGGAGTGGTGGCAGCAGGTGGCACCATGGCGGGGAGGGGGGGGTTCGGTCACTTCACGCAGCATGGAGGCGGGGCTGCGTGGACGCACTTCCTGGCCCGGTTGCCATCATGTTTGTTTGGTGGCCAGACTGGGACCCCACTGAAGTGATGCTCCCACCACCACCCAGGTAAGTCAGTGACAGCAGCAGGAGTCATCACTTCTGTTTTCACCCTCACCTGCATATAGGAGTTTTGCTTTGTTTTTAATACAGTGGTTGAACTAAAACCATTTTTTATTATTATTTTGATTCCTTAAACAGGACTAAATTTACCAGGCTAATTTAAACTTCAGGAATTTACCTTGTCATTGTTCACAGATTAACTAACGCATGCCATACAATACTCAAGAAAGGGGATTTAAGCAACTGCAGCTATCAGCAAGGTATTACACACCTCTCAGTGATGGGCAAAGTTTCTTACAGCAACATTTTAAACAGAATACAAGAGGTAGTTGGAGCAAAGTTAAGGGAGGAAGAGAAGATCATACATCTGTGAAGAAAACCTTAATAAAGTGTGCACCAGGATGTGGTAGCATTGTCGGGGTTTCCTCTCTCTAGGCTGTCCCACAACATGCTCCTGGATCATCCACAGCTCAGTTTTCCTGCTTACAGTAACCATTGTACCCCACTCTCCCAGACTGTGCCAGCCTCTAAGGGTACTTCCAAGCTGCCTGTGTCTCAGGCCCTTTCCTGCCACAGAAAATTCACAGTGGGTTTCAGACTCCTCTTGGGGTTGACCGAGAAATCCCCACTCGACATTCATTTACAGTAAGCACAAGGAGACCACATTTATAAACCTAGAGGAAGCTTTATGTAACGGATAGAAAAATTAAATAGTGGTTAAAGAACAAATACAGAATGTACGTAAGGAAAATAAAAGCAAAACAGAAGACTGGCTTAACTTGAAGTTTTCCCTCTCTAAAACCTTACCAAGTCCAAACTTAGTCTTGAGAGCTAAGTCCTTCTCTGCCTCCCTGCTGGGCAGGCAGAGCGTCAGCAGCTAACATCACATGTCGGTCAAGCCTCTTTTTAAAATCCTCAAGACTGCTGCTCCCCCCTTTGGGGTCTCTGGGTGATTTCAGACGTTGCGCGGTCCCAATTCACCACAGTGGATTCCCGGCGAGGGTGAACCGAACAACCACTCCCCATGGTCAAAAAAAGCCCAGAATAGAGGTGACGGGACCGGGACCATGGCAGGGAATCGGGCTGGCAGATCACGGGCTGGGGCAGCGCAACAGACGTGACGCCGATTCCCGGCCATGGTCAAAACACCCAGAAGGTGCCAGGTCAGCCCGTCCCGGCTGCTGCTGCTGCTGTCCCTCCACCACCTCCAGGTGCAGCACGACCGTCTCCTCCCTCGCCCGCGCCTCTACCGCCGCCTCCTCTACCTCCTCCTCCTCCCTTGCTCTCTCGCCCTCCGCTCGCCTCTCCCTTCCGCCTCACTCCATCTCGCCCCGTCCTCCTGCTGCTGTGTGCCCTTTAAATCTCCCTCCGCTGCCTGTGTTGTTACTCATTGCCTGCCAGCGATGCTGCGTGCTTTGTCCCTGGCTGGGAATCATTTCCTTTGATTCTGGCCAGTGGTTGCCAGCCAGATGTTACTTTTTGTTGGTTCCCGTCAGGAATCTCTTTGACCATGCTTTCGAAGATAGTCCGGCGGGGAGCTCCGGAAGCGTGGTTGATTTTGACCCCATGTGGGTATTGACTGTGGTGAACATCTGGCGGCCGCTGAACAGATGTTCAGGGCGCTTTGGCCCCGCCGCGGGATTGACCGTGGTTCACTGTGGTTGAGCATGATCTCGTAACGTCTGAAAATACCCTCTGTCACAATCCTATTGTTCAGGTGTTTCTGTATTAGGTAATCCTGATTCCTCCCAGGAAGACGGTGTGGAGGATGGTTCCCATTAGGTATGGCTCCTAATGTCCCATAATGTGCCTTTCAACAGACAGTTGGCTGGCTGAGCCTCAGTTACCCCAGAGTACCTTCCCCCCACCATTTCACAATCATTTAGCACAAGTTTTATGCACGTCTTTTTACAATGCTACCTGCTTTTATACAAGTAATATTCAATATAATATTCACCTGATACTCCTCATGTTATGTCTATCAGTTTGACACCCAGTAGCAATGTTCCCTTCGCCGCCCGAATGGCGGCGACAGGTCATTGTTGCGCCTCTCCCCCCTGTTCCTGGAGAGAGGCACAGCAATGGAGGCCGTGGCGAAGGGGCTTGTTAGAAAGCCCCTCGCCGGTGTGTGTTGGTTGCTGGGCAAACCGTCCTGCAAGTGAGGCGGCGCATGCGCACCTCATTGGATATTGAGGACCCCGCCCTCATTAGAAGGGGCGGGTCCTCTGAGAAGCCGCGTGGCGGCAGTTAGAACGGGCCTGTCGGAGAGGCAGCAGCTGCACCATTCCGCTGCTGCATCCCAGGCCTCGTGCGTGTCTTCCCGCCCCAGCTTGTTGCGCCGACGATATGGGGCGTACGAAGAAGAAAGGCAGTGGGGGGGCAAACAAGACGGCCTGGGATCGGAGAGCCGCAGATGCGATGAGCCTTATAGAGGAGGGGGACAAGGGTAGTGAGCCCCTCCCCCCCATCCAGAGACGCCATGATGGAGCGGCTGCGAGCATGCGAGGCCCTGTTAGGGGCCCAGAGACGCCCCACGGAGCTGGAGAATCCAGCGGGTCTGGGTGAAATGCCGGGGCCCAGTTGGGTAATCCCCGGGCTGGGAGCAGATGGAGCTGAAGCTGGAGGGGAATTGCTGCAGGGGGGGACAAGAAGGAAGAGAGTTGTGTCCCCCCCAGCACGGTACAGGGATGAAGCCTTACCGGGCCAACAGGCTGGGGAACTCCCAGGTGAGTGGGAGCAAAGGGGGCTCCCAAGCCAGCAAATTCAAGTGGGAGGCAGGAGCCTGGGGGCCCAAGGCACAGCAACAGGGGTAAGTCCCCTTTCACAGGCCATGTACCCCGGGGTTCCCAGGGTGGGATCACCTCTGGGGGTCCAATTGAGTGGGGTGGTGGATACCCATGGTGTTCCTGGTCTTTCACAATTCCAGGATTCTGGGTCTCAATGGCTGCCACCAGGAATGGTGGATCAGGCCTCTCAGGCAGGGGGCCTTGCGCCCCCTGGTGTGTCAATGTTTATGCAGGACGACCGATCACCTCCCACCAATCGAAGGAGGGTCGAAGCTGCAGATGAGAATGAAGAGGCAGTGAACCGGGACATCTGGAGAAGGATACAGGCTATCGAGCAAGAGCTTAGGGGCGAGAACAGGAACGTGGAAGTTAGCACTCTTCAGAACGCAGGGGGACAGACATGGACTCAAGAGAGCAGAGCACCAGGTGAGGGGAGATCCCCGAGTGGGGAAGGAGGTACCCGGGGTGGGAACACGGGAGTGATAGGAGTCAGGGCAGGGGAAAGGGATGCTGGTAGGCCTCGAGAGCAATTCCCAGGAATGCCCCAGGGGGGGCGGCCCGAGCTAACAGCAGGTGCGCAAGAGAGGGCAGGGACAATGCCACCCCCAGCAAATGGAACACCGCAATTGGTCTGCTGGAACGGGTCCTGGGTCTGGATGACCCCGGAAATTGTACCCCAGGCCCCTTTAGTGGGATTGACAAACCTAGGGGGGTGTCTCCCCCAATGCATGCCGCCCGAGACCCCCGTCGTGCCGTCACAAGCGAGCGGGGGCCCGCCAGGGAGGGAACAAGGAAGTGAAATCGCCAGTAGCCTGGGGGCGGGACAGGAGGTTATAGTCACAGCCAACACGGGGGAAGGAATGCAAGTACAGAGCCACCCCCCACCACCACCTGGGGGGGCTATTCCTAGTGTAGCGGCCCCTTTCGGGGCGCATTTATTACCGGCGGTAAAGGATAAGATAATAAAAGGGGAGTATGTGGACATTTATGCTCTCCTCTTTAGTGATCCCATTTTGTATCACTCTGAGATGGAAGAAGGGAAGGAGAAAGAAAAGTTTAAACGCCCCAAGGCTGATCGCAATTGGGCAAATTGGACATCGGCCTTCACTGTTTACATGGGGGTGATACTTCAGGCTGACCCCAGTCGGGGCTTGGAGCTCCATAAGTATGCGGACATCATCCGCAGGGCTTATGGAACCGGGCCCGTGGGTGCGTGGTTGAGGTATGATGAGGCGTTTAGGCATAGGGCCGCCACCACCCCGGGATTGCGATGGGATGTGCATGCTCCAGACCTGTGGTTGGAGTGCATGGTAGATGTCACTCGGGCGCCCAGGGCAGACAGTGGGCACCCTTTGGTCCGGGGTGGGGTAGGTTGGGGGCAAGATTCCTTTCGGGGGGACGGTAAAAGGGGCAACCAGAGCAGCCCAGGCCCCTGTTGGGAGTATAACAAGACCGGCCGGTGTAATAGGCAGGTGTGCAGATTCCGGTATGTATGTGCAAATTGCTGGGGTGGCCACCCAGAGATTAACTGCTCCCAGCCAAGGCAAAAGGGCGGAAAAGGGGGATATAGCCAAGGGCAAGCAACAGGAAAAGGCACCCCCCCCTCCTCAGCAGGGACACGGACAGGAAAGGGGCCCGACCCCGGTCAAAATTGACCAGCTAGAACGGGCACTACGAAGGCATCCTGATAGGGCAGAGGTGGAGTACATAGTAGAAGGTTTTAGACGGGATTTTGTTATTCCTGCGGGCTCGGTTTGGCAGCATAAGATGGCTAGGAACCTCAAATCAACAGTGGGGATGGAAGAAGTGGTGGAGGCAAAGATAGGAAAGGAAGTTGCCGAGGGTAGGGTCGCTGGACCATTTGATCGCCCGCCCTTCGGCAACCTGATCATATCCCCGTTGGGAATAGTGCCTAAAAAAGCAGAGGGGGAATTTCGTTTAATACACCACTTGTCTTACCCTCGGGGAGGTTCTGTTAATGATGCCATCCCAAAGGAACTTTCAACCATTAAGTATGCGTCATTTGACGAAGCGGTTGACAAGGTGAGAGCGATGGGGAAAGGTGCGCTAATGGCAAAGTGCGATGTAAAATCTGCATTTCGTTTGTTGCCGGTGCACCCTGGCAGTTTTCACCTGCTAGGATTCCAGTTCCAGGGACGGTATTATTATGACAGAGCCATGCCGATGGGTTGTGCAATCTCTTGCTCTGTGTTCGAGCGATTCAGTACCCTAATAGAGTGGATGTTTACCCGAAGGCTTAAGGGAGGAGCCGTGTCCAAATACCTGGACGATTTTTTGATAATTGGCCACCCTCGGGCTGGGGAATGTGCTGCAGCCTTACGTTTATTTCAAGGTGTGGCCGCCGAGATTGGGGTCCCCTTGGCCCCTGAAAAAACAGAGGGGCCATCAACAAAGTTAACATATCTGGGTATTGAATTAGATGCAGAGGCAATGTCATCTAGGTTGCCAGAAGACAAATTGGTTGTATTACGGGACAAAATTAATGAGTGTATGGCATCTCGCAAGATTACAGTGCGGGTATTACAATCCTTAGTGGGGAGACTGAATTTTGCCTGCCGGGTCGTAGCCCCCGGCAGGGCATTCTTATCCAGGTTGTACGTGAAACTGAGAGGTGACTTGCCCCCCCATTTCCGGATACGGGTCACTGCAGAAATGCGCCAGGATCTCAAGGTGTGGCTGACATTCCTGCAAGAGTTCAATGGGGTTAGTTTTTGGAGAGAGCGGTTGCTCCTGCAAACTGACCTACAGGTGCACTCAGATGCAGCGGGAGGGGCAGGTTTTGGCATCTATTTCAGGCGCCATTGGAGTGCAGCCCGGTGGCCCCATGAATGGCGTGAGACCGCCATTACCAGGGACCTCACTTTCTTAGAACTATTCCCCATAGTCGTGGCTGTCATCCTGTGGGCAAATTTATTTGCTAATCGAACCATAGTTTTTTGGTGTGATAACTCCGCAGTGGTCCATATCGTGAACTCGCTCTCTTCCCGGTCCCAGAGGGTCATGAAATTGGTCCGGACGTTAGTGTTAGCATGTTTGAAGGATAACATCCTCTTCACAGCGCGGCACGTCCCTGGAATCGATAACGGCATAGCGGATGCCCTTTCTCGGTTCCAGATGGACCGTTTCCGCGAGCTGGCACCAGACGCCAGGTACGAACCGGACCCGTTACCACCAGGAATCTGGAACCTTGGGAACTAGAGATGCAGGCTACAGTCCAGGGGGCATTGGCCCCTCGCACACAGACTGCGTACGGTAGGGCCTTCCGTGAATTTCAGGAATTTAGAGCAACGAGTGGGTGGGATTTAGGTTTTCCAATAAGGGAACCCGAAGCCATTCAATTTGCCTTATCCCTTCACAAACGAGGTCGGGCGGTCAGCACAATAGCGGGTAAAATAGCTGCCATCACTTTTGTTAGTAGACTTAATGGCTACCCATCACCTGACAACGGTTTCTATTTGAGGCATATGTTAGAGGCATGGGCACGAAGTCAAACGCCGGCCCGTAGACAGCGAGCACCAATAACATCCCCTATTTTGGCCCGGTTGGCAGATATTCTGCCCGAAGTGTGCTACGACACTTATGAAACACAGCTGTTTCGCACCGTGTATGTTACTATGTATTTTGGAGGGTTTAGGGTCAGTGAGGTAGTGTGTTCTTCCACCCGGGATACTACACGTGCTGCATTTGGGATCCAGGATTTGGATGTCGGGACAGACAAATTGAAATTGCGCTTACGGCGATCAAAGACAGATCAAAAGGGGCGGGGCCAGCTAGTGATACTTTATCAATGTGGCCCTGCTGCAATTTGTCCGGTTAGGCAGATGCAGCAATACATAGGAATCCGCCCGGGTACCCTGGGCGAACTATTCATACACAAGACGGGGAAGGTGGTCACGATATACCAAGTAACATCCATTCTCCGAACTGCCCTACGTAAGTTAGGACTCCCATCACAGGAGTTTGGTACCCACTCGTTTAGGATTGGTGCAGCTACAACTGCAGCGGCAGCTGGATTACCGGAACCAGCGATACAGGCCGTGGGTAGATGGCGGTCAGGGGCGTACAAAAGATATGTTCGCCCATATCAGTAATTGTTTTCTGTTTGTTCCCAGGGGGCAGGGCAAGCAGGGTTCCCCGAATCGAGGTGTGGATCATCGGTCACAGCCTTATACGATGGGCCCGTGTCGCTGCTGCAAAATCTGCAGGTGGTATCCACTTGGGCCTTGCAGATAAATTACATATTACCTGGATGGGAAGGAGCGGGCTTCTGTGGAGGCAGCTCCTTCCCATGTTAAGGGCAGCGGGGTATCTACCTCAGCCAAAATTATTAGTTATACACCTGGGTGAGAATGATCTCCCCACAAGGAAAGGGGTTAATTTAATAATAAATATTAAGGAGGACATGGAAAAAATCAGGGATTTATTTAAAGGTGCTCACATTGTGTGGACAGATTTGGTACCCAGAATTAGATGGAGCAAGGCGGTAAAACCAGGCAAGGTGGATAAAACTAGGAAAAATGTGAACAGGGAGGTAAGTAAATGGGTAAGAGCAATAGGGGGATCTGTCATTAGGCACACGGGTATTGTCCATACTAGAACAGAACTATACAGAAACGATGGAGTCCACCTCTCAGAGTTAGGGAATGACATGTATTTAGCTGCATTGGCCTGTCAGTTGGAATGTTTGTTGGATATGTAGGCAGGGTGGGGTCGGGTTGGTTCTATGACCACCCCTTAGTGGCAGGGGTTCAGTATGCCATGATAGGTTTTAATAGGGAGGTTTACAAACGACTATGAGTCATCTCCTTAAGAGATGGGGAGATGATACACGGTGTAATGCAGGCACGGCATGCACTGGGGTCAGGTTCCCTGGGAGTGGCGTCTTATCAGGTTCTGCAGGGACAGGCACGGTCTTCGGACCTGAAGAGACGCTTCACTCCTTACTTGCGCCCGTAGTTGGGCTGTTCCCCCTCCTTCGGCCTTGCCCTGTCGAAGGAAGGGATGTTGATGGTTTAGGATACTGCTACTGGAGGGCACATCCAGGCAGTACCACAGTTAATACTTTAGATTAGTCAACATGGCATACTGTACCCAAAATTGCTTGGTGCAATCCCCACCTGCCTTCTTTATGTGATTGAATAAAGAGTGCGGCCATTTTGAAACCAAGTAGACGTGTCTGTGTCTCTTTGGGGGTGCGTCGACAAGTTCCCTTCGCCGCCCGAATGGCGGCGACGGGTCATTGTCGCGCCTCTCCCCCCATTCCCGGAGAGAGGCACAGCAGCGGAGGCCGTGGCGAGCGGGCTTGTTAGAAAGCCCCTCGCCGGTGTGTGCTGGTTGCTGGGCAACCGTCCTGCAAGTGAGGCGGCGCATGCGCGCCTCATTGGACATTGAGGACCCCGCCCTCGTTAGAAGGGGCGGGTCCTCTGAGAAGCCGCGTGGCGGCAGTTAGAGCGGGCCTGTCGGAGAGGCAGCCCCACCCACCTCCCTCTTGCACTGTGGTTTACAACTGGTTGCCATTAAGGGACCGAGGAGGAATTTTTTTTTTACGCCCCTTTTGAAGGGTCGTTTTTCGCCTCCTCAACAGTGCAGAGTAGGCTAAATAGGTTTGACTAATTCGGCAGTATTGTGATTGGACAATCATATCAGTAACATTGGCAGTTGCTAACTAAGAACCGTTTATAAATAGGGTAATTTGACGAGACCAGTATGGATTGGCATTCATGTTGAGTAGAATCAGACAGGATTGAATAAATGGGTGATATTGTCGCGCTCAGCAGGGGTTCAGTATGCCATGATAGGTTTTAATAGGGAGGTTTACAAACGACTATGAGTCATCTCCTTAAGAGATGGGGAGATGATACACGGTGTAATGCAGGCACGGCATGCACTGGGGTCAGGTTCCCTGGGAGTGGCGTCTTATCAGGTTCTGCAGGGACAGGCACTGTCTTCGGACCTGAAGAGACGCTTCACTCCTTACTTGCGCCCGTAGTTGGGCTGTTCCCCCTCCTTCGGCCTTGCCCTGTCGAAGGAAGGGATGTTGATGGTTTAGGATACTGCTACTGGAGGGCACATCCAGGCAGTACCACAGTTAATACTTTAGATTAGTCAACATGGCATACTGCACCCAAAATTGCTTGGTGCAATCCCCACCTGCCTTCTTTGATGTGATTGAATAAAGAGTGCGGCCAGTTTGAAACCAAGTAGACGTGTCTGTGTCTCTTTGGGGGTGCGTCGACAAATCCACGGTTACATCAAATGGATTTAGGACACAGTAACACTGAGAATCAACATATTCGGAACATGTATGCAGCGCACAGCTCCCTGCACAAGAGTGGTAAGAGTGGGCTGGGTTCCCGTGACAAATGTGAACCAAGGTAACCAGTCCAAAGATAGGAATCTGCAAAGATCATGAAAGATATGCACAGCTCCACTCATCTCAGGGAGGTGTTAAACTCAGGTGTGTAGTGATAATTTAGATGTCAATATTGTTAAAAACTTTCATTCTTTATCTGAGAAGAGGGAGGATCACAAATCTGCAGATCTACTCTCAAGTGCCACAGGTGCATGACAAGCTCAGAGAGGTGAGTATATATGATCATAACTTGGATATCTGCATGATCTGCTGCAATCTCATTTTGGCAACTCACATTAGCAGAATCCATTTTGTGGATGGAGCTAGGAAATATGCCATCAAATCAGTCCTTTTTCATTCAGCCTTCCTCTCCCTCCTCCCTGTCGATCCTTATCAATGGGGTCACCATCCTTCCCATCCCCCAAGCCCATAGCTTAGGCTTCATTTTTGACTCACCTCTTTCTTTTAAACCCTGCATCAACTCTGTTGCCAAATCTTGTCGCTTCTCCCTCCATAACATTGCTAAGATTCTCCCTTTTCTCTCTGTCTCCTCTGCCAAAACCCTTGTCATCTCTCACCTCGATTACTGTAATCTCATTCTCACTGGCCTCCCCTGCTCTCCCCTTTCTCCCCTTATCTCCATCCAAAACTCTGTTGCCAGGGTCATCCACCTCACCTGTCACTTTGACCACGTGCAGCCCCTCCTCTCCTCTTTTTACTGGCTCCCCCTTCCTGAATGAATCCTGCACAAGCTCCTAGTTTTCACCTATAAACCTCTTCACAACCTTGCTCCCCCCTATCTCTCTGCACTAATTTCCCTCCGTACTCCAGCTCATGAACTCTTCTCCTCCTCTGTCCCCTCTCTCGCCCTCCCATGCCTCCCCTGCCCCCCTTTGTCCCTTCTCCCTAGCTGCCCCCCATGCCTGGAACTCCCTCCCTGCCCACATCCACCACCCTTCGTACTCCCTCCCGCCTCCTCCCTTCATACCTTCAAATCCCTCCTCAAGACCCACCTCTTCTGCTCTGTCCTCCCTGACTCCTCACTCCCCTCTCCTAACTCTTGCTGATACCTTCCATCCAGTACAATCTGTTACCTGAGGTCTGTGTATTCATATCCTCACCACATGCACCAGCCAGCCATCATTCTCAATGTACCCAAGCCAAGCACGTGCACCTGAGACCTCGCATCTTTGTGAATTTTACACCCCTTGTCTCTCCCTCTGTTCCCCTTCCTTTGTCTCCCCCTCCGCCCCCCACTGTCTCACAGATTGTAAGCCCTAGTGCAGGGACCGTGTCTATTCCATTACTTTGTAAAGCACCAGGTACATAGCTGTGTCACAGGGAGTGGGGGAAGGGAGGGGAGAGGCACGGGGAAGGACAAGAGAGAAAGGAAGGCAGTGGAAAACACGGGTGGCTCCCTCTTGGCACAAGTAATCTGAGTATAGATATCCCTGAGGGTGTTAGGTGGGCTTTCCCTCAAATGCAGAGGGCAACCCGTTTCATCATCGGAATGGTAAAAAGGAAGCCAATTGCCCCAAGATGGAAAAACACAAAGTTGGTTCTCAGTTGCTCAGGGAGATACACAGGGACCAGGGCACCGTGAAGAACTATAGTGAAGGGGGCAAGGGAGAAATGGTCCGCGGGGGAGGGGAGGACAGGAGGGAACCACAAGGACTAGGGGTGTGAGGGGTAGGGGTAGGGCTTGCACGCAAGGGAGGGGGTATTGCAAGGGGGGAGAAGGAGGGGAATTGGAGGACAAGGAGCAAAGGGATCAAGGGACCAAATACTAAGACTCAAAATCACGTATACCAGAACACAAAACTGCACGTTAACAAGACAAGGACAGACCACCACTCTTACCACCTTTCAATCAGCAACAGGGAGGGGAAGGATACCAGAAGCACGCATTCACGATTCACTCTAATCAGGGATTTCAGAAACAAATAGGGGCGGGAAACCGGTAAAATCCGGTATCCGATAATGCCGGTACCGGGCGTACCGGCATTATCGGATTCGACCCGGTAATCCGGTCCAGGGTACCGGATTCCAGGTACCGGATTTTTTGCATTGCAGCCATTTAAAAATGGCTGCAATGTAAAAACTTAAAGCCCCAAGTTAAAAAAAAAAAAAAACCTCCCCGAGTCCAGGCTGCGCGGGTGGAAGGGGGGACACCCCCCACCCGCCCTGCCCAGCCTGGATTTTTGTTTAAAAACAGACTGAGAGGTGAGCCCACCCCCCAGCACCAGCGGCCGCGGCATCCCCGCAGCCACCGGTAAGTATGACCCGATCCCTGGGGGGGGTGTTTAACACCCCCCCACCCCCCAGGGATCACCCCTACTAAAGTGCATAGCTTGCGCTTACCTTGCGGAGCTCCGGGTGCGGTGGTGGCGGGCGGTCCGGCGGCCTCAGCGCCGGCTGTGGCTGCCGGCGTCAGAGACGCTCTAGGCCTTCCGGGGAAGATCCGGGTTTCCCCGGAAGGCCTACAGCGTCTCTGATGCCGGCAGCCACAGCCGGCGCTGAGGCCGCCGGACCGCCCGCCGCCGCCGGAGCAGATCG
>QEPC01008061.1:2670628-2706507 GCA_003113815.1 Sphenodon punctatus | reverse complement strand
AATGATTATAAAAAGGCGCGATTCTCCAATGTCCCTATCTCCGTACGGACCTGTCAAACTCTCCTTACAGTGATTGGTCGATAGCGTGTCACTCATACCTTGACCCGCCTCCAGCGTTCTACATCTGACGTGAATACGTACACTTCCGGAAGTGCAGAACACGATGTGATACCATCCAGGTATTCAAGACCAACACGCGATCCGGCTGAACACACACCTCAACACTCGACCACGCCACGTATAAAAACGGGACCGTAATCAGGTGTGTTTACTTCGTGCCCATAAACACCCCGGTAACACCCTTCCCCCATCGCATGTAAAAAAGCCCATAGGGACAACGTAATAAGACGTGCCCTATTGTTTCCACCTCCTGAAGACTACAGGGACAGAGTCTTAAGTGAAATGGTAGCTGCTTAAATCTGCCTTCCACTACCGCCAATGGCACAAGCTGGAAGCAAAGTAATGTGTACCATCGACGGAGTTTAGAACAGGTAAGTAGGTCGAGGTATGGCTCAAACTCGACTGATTTTTTTATTTCTGCCAGCATGGGGGCTACTTTCCAGTGGGTCACAATTGATAGATCTTCCTGTTGGGCCACATCTCTTGCCCTTGAAAGAATTTCAGCCCTAACAGCAGAAAGGCTTTGGCCTATGAAATATTCAAATGAAAATCCCCAAGTATGAACCAGTTTGCCCAAGTATAACAGCCATGGATAACCCCTAGACCCTGTCTCACATAATTTCTCCCTTAAACATTGGAGGGCAAGGTCAGTATCATGGCGTGCCAAGAGTCTGAGCCAATATCCCACATATCTAATCTTGGAGATCATCTCTAATGAATGTACTCCCAATTCCACTCTGACTACCGCCCCTGGAGTATTGGAACCGACTTTTAGTACTCATCGAAGAAAGGTGTTTTGCACCTTTTCTAGCACTGCCAAGTTGGGATTTGGTGTAATTTTATGGCTGTCGGAGGTATTTTAGCATGATACACTTTCAAAAAGTCCGACACTGAAATCCCTTTTGATAAATTAATAGCCCTATTCAAGGCCTGAGCTGCCCGCTGGGCTTTATTGGCCCTGGACTGCAGATGGAGGTTCCACGTGCCTTTATTGCTGAATGTCACTCCTAAATAATTAAAGGAAACTACCGACTCGAGCTCTCCAGCCTCCGTCTTCCACCTACGGGGATAAGATCGCTTACCAAAAACCATGATCTTAGACTTATGGGCATTTATCTCTAAGCCATTGGTGACACAGTATTGGAAAAACCTGTCTATGGCCCGCCGTAATCCAATTTCAGTTTGGGAAATCAGTACCAAATCATCTGCAAATTGCAGAAAAGGGAGATGCTCCCCAGCCACTTTTAGTGGATGGGTATCAACCAAACTGATAATGGAAGCTAAGTCAGATAGATATAAATTGAAGAGGAGGGGCACCAGGATGCAGCCCTGGTGAACTCCTCTCCTAATGGGGATAGGCCTGCCATACCCCAAGGATGTTTTAACCCAGGCTTCATTGTTGAAATGGAGTTGGGAAATCGATGCCAATAACTTGACCTCGATTCCCAAGGCCCTCAGTTTGGCCCAGAGTCTATTCCTTGGGACTGTGTCAAATGCCTTGGTCAGGTCTAGGAAGGCCAAAAACAGCCTACCTCTTTTGATCTTCCAATATTTGAGCACAACATGCTGTAAAATATAGCAGCAGTCTATGGTTGACTTGCCCTTTCTAAAACCAAATTGCTCCCTTGGAATAATGCCCCCATTCTCATCCCAATTCTCCAAATGGGTGAAAAGCACTTTAGCGTACAATTTGCCTGTCACTGCCAAAAGGCTTATGGGACGATAGGCAGTAACATCAGTAGTTTTCCCCTTTTTGAAGATGGGAACAATAGTACTCTGTGTCCATGATAAGGGTATAAGGTTCGCATTACTTGCAGCAAAAAATACCACAGATAGTACTTTAGCCCACCAACTAGGGGATGCTTGAAGGATCTCAGCCGAAATATTATCAGGGCCAGGCGCTTTGTTTGGCTTGAGAGTCATTAAAAGGTCGTACACTTTAGTTCCCGCAAAATCATCCAGTTGCCAGTTGTCCAAGGCAACAACCTGACCCACAACCCCAGAGCCCTCAATGGCAATACTCCTGTCAGCGTACAGTCCCCTAAAATAACACTCCCAGGTGGAGAGGGCAATTGGATGTCTCTTAGCAAGCCAAGAGGGATTTATTATACAATTAAGTGCAGACCAGAAACCACTAGGGTTCTGGGACTGCAGATCTATACGCATCTTAGCCCACTGTTTGGAGAAAAAAAATCGAGCTTTTTTGCTCTCAACAATTCATGATAGGAGAGCTCTCAAAATTCATCCCACCCCAGTTCAGTGCCGGTGACAGCACACCTTTTCCTGGATTCGACCAACAAGCGTTTTCTCAGCCTGTATTCCTCGTCATACCAAAGATTATAGTAATTCGGAGCGTGATACCTAGGCTTATACAGTAGCGAATCCTGGATAAATCCCAGAATTCCCTCGTAGAGGTCCAGAATAGTCTTAAGATCCCTCAATGTGATTATTTCTGTGGTCATTTGCCCGAGTGGCAAATCTCCTGAATTTTACTTATAAGAGTAACGGGGGCAAATTTCCTTAATTTCAACTGAGGCTCCCCGAAGTCATCCTGGGGCCGATTATCTGCACCCAAGGAGATTTTATTAATTATCAAGGTGAGAACCACGTGGTCACTCTCTGGCCTATTCACTTTTCCCACTAGCCCATAACGATCACGAAATGCCTTTTCAGCTATCAGCAGATCGACCTTGCTTTGCAGATGTGTATAAATGAGTGTTCCAATCCCCCACAAGTAACAAAGGCCTCCGGGGGTATTGGTCCACCATTGAAATGATCATCTCCTCTAAGATACTCCAAACATCTGAACTATAACAACACGAAGTGACAGGAGGAATATGGACATTGATTAACAAGAAACAATCATCTTTATGATGGGCAAATTTCAGAAGGCCAAGCTGAAGTTCAGACCTACTGGATGGGAGTGGGGAAAAAAGAAACTGCGACTGCTCGGGAATTAAGATGGCCAATCCCCCTGATACACAGCCCTTGGTTCCCTCCTTCTGGCTCCCATGAAGAAAAATTTCAAAGCCTTGCAGGGCCAGCGTCTCCTTATGATGCACCCAAGTTTCTTGTAAGCATACTATACTGAACCCGGCCATGAATCGAGCCCAATCTAGATCAAAGAACTTGGTTCGTAAACCCGTTATGTTCCAAGAAGCAAGCTAAGGTAATCCCCCAATCCCTGGGTGCAAGGTTCCCTCGATAGCTTGACCCTCCTGCCCTTGACTCAGTATGGGTGTGAGGTTAGTCTCTAGTATGCGTCAGGCAGTTTCCTCCACTCCATCGATACCCAGTAGCCCCGAGTCAACTACACTAACATTGCTGGTTATCTTAACAAACTTGTCAGGATGCATCTTGTCGGGTCCAAAACCCTGACTATCGATGCGTTCAGGCAGTATGCTACCAGACTCCCTCCTCCTGGTATCATTTGGGGACCCTAACTCCCCTGAATCGAGAGCGTGTAGGGCTGTCCAATTTTCCTGATGTAATTCCGGAGCACACCGAATATTCAATCTTTCATTCAATCTCTCATGGGTGGGGCCTTTATAATTAATTTTGGCACCTTGGGTGTAGTTCCGTAAATGGCCTAGCCTAGAGAGGAAGCTGTCTTGATCAATGATAGATAGCTTGTCAAAAAGGCCATTGATATCAGCCTTGCCTAGCAAAAAATGGCTTACTTTGATCGCAAAACCACCCGTTGATGTAACTGGAATCTCGCATCCATCCGTCTCTCATAAATGCACCCCTCCCTCATTGATAGGTGGTTCAGGGGGTATTGACCCCGTTAAAGGGTGAAGAATCTGTCCTGACTGGGCCAGGGTGCTCGGGGAGTGCTGGCAAGTACGGAAATCTGACCCCACCTCCATTAAGTCCCCCGATGTTCCAATATTGCCATCAAAGCCCCCCAACCCCTGGTTTCCAAGAACAGGGGACCTCCCCAGACAATTCATAGACGATGATCTCTTAGAAGGGAGCCCAGGAGGGGTTAGGTTGGAAGACAAAATGGGGCAGAGTAGCCCATTTGCTTCCTTCCTTCCCTCCGCAGCACCCGATCCATTGAGATACCTCTGGTACCAAATCATTTTCGTGCCTTGAATATAGCCTTCACCCAAAAGTCCACAGAAAAAGTTACTCACAATCTATACAAATAAATCCCACTATGGAGCCACTCAATATGCATAATGTCCTCAGGCTTCAGCCTATTGCTCAGCAAGGAAATAAGATTATGAACTACATGGCCTTTCCTTTCCCATACCCTCTTGGTGCCATCATAATCTGGGCCAATAAAGAGGTAAATTTCCCTTTCCCGGATTGTGGCTGCTTGCTGCGGTTGCTGCTGGGGAGGTCTGTTAAAGGTTCTGTGAAAGGCTTTATCGTTTGAAACTGCCAACTTAAACCTACTCCCATCCTCCTCCCCCGCCTGGTCAATACAAGCTTCCATTTTGCGAGAGACATCATACAATTGAAGCTTTACTTTGTTAAGTGAGTGGTCAAGATCGGTGATGCCTATGAACAATGCTTCCACTGTTCTAGCTATAAGTTTTGTCTGCCTAATCAAGTAATCCTTACTTGCCACATTGAAATCCTCAGCCAGGGATGTCACTGCTTCCAAAGAGCAATCAAGGCATTTCCCCTTGGAGGAGTCTTGGCCAGCTTCATTGACCAAAAGATGGGCAGGGCAGCCGCTAAGTTGCCTAGTCCCATGAAGACCCCTCCTATCATAATTCCTATTGTGTGCAGAGGCGTCCCCACAAGGAACAGACTCAATTCCCACCTCCATCCTAGGATGTTTCACTTGCTGTTTCTCGTCAAGTAGTGAAGGGGAAGGCGTCTGCTGAGCTTGTTTCCGCTCCATCCCACCTCTGGCCTGAGTTGCCACCAACTCCAACTCCATCTCGCATCCGCCTCCTGTTCGGCTGATACGGGACACACCCCAGAACACCGGGTCACTCCTAAGGGCCACTCACAAGAGCAAAACCCTTGTGCTCTTGCCCTTTGGCTTGCGCCCATGGCTCGCACCGACAGGGAAGCCAATGCTGTAATCACCGCAGGTCCCTGGCTCCGCCCCTGCTCTGCAGCGTTCCGGCTTGCCTCTCCATCAGGTGAGTGTACTTGTCAGTGTCCTGGCAGTGGCTCTAACTATCTGCCCCACTCTCCCGGCTCCCACAACAGGAGAGAAGCACGCCGGCTCTTTTTGTTGTCCGCAGGTCCCTGGCTCCGCCCCTGCTCCGCGGTGTCCCGGCTCGCCTCTCCACCAAGTGAGTGTACTTGTCAGTGTCCTGGCAGCGGCACAAACTATCCGCCCCGCTCTCCCGGCTCCCACCAGGGACAGAATAGAACCTTGCAAGACTCGACACGTGAGGACCCGGGGAGATGAAGGACAATCCCCCAGCACCACCCGCTGAGTTCTCTCGGCTAGGAAGGAATGGAACCCTTCAAGAACAATTCCACCATCTCCAGCTTGGTCCCACAAGCGGGTCACCAACATTTTGTGGTCAACGGTATCAAATGCAGCTGACAGATCTAACAGGATCAAAAGGGTTGACCGACCCTGATCCAACTCATGATGAAGGTCATTGACCAAAGCCACAAGCGCAGTCTCAGTGCCAAAACCCAGGCAAAAGATGGACTGTGAGGGGTCCAGAAAGCTATCACGGTCCAGATGCCCCTGAAGCTGCTGAGCCACCACCCGTTCAATAACCTTTCCTAAAAATGAATGGCTTGAGACTGGTTGATAGCTGTCAAGGAAATCAATATCAAACAATGGTTTCTTGAGCAGAGGCCACACTACCGGCTCCCTGAGGCAGCCCGACACTCTGCCCTCCCTAAAGGAGGCATTGACCATCCCAGGTAGCAATGACCCCAGCATCTCTTGGCTGGCCTTGACCAGCCAGAACAGTTCACAATAGGTAGCTCTAACCTCCTCAAGGACATTCCCCTCATCAGCAGACGACACCCACAGAAACTGATTCCATAAAACAGGACAAGGCGGGGCTTCCATTACCTCTGGTTCTCCCAAGGCATCAAGCGCAGTGTTGAAGTTGTGGTGAATAAGAGTGATTTTTATCCATGAAAAGGTCAACAAACATGTCACAATGAGCACTAGAAGATTCCAGTTCTAGGCAGAGGTAGGCGGGACTGACCAGCCCCCTCACCACCCGGAAAAGCTCAGCTGGATGTGACTTTGAGGACACTATGAGAGCAGCAAGGAACAGCCACAGCATAGGTTTTTAAACTAGCGCTATGCCACAATCTGTTGGCTTCAGCATGAGTATGGCGCCACTGTTGTTCCAACTGCTGCCCTTCATGCTTTAGCTGTCGCAGGTCCTCCGTAAACCAGGGGGGACCTTTGTTGCTGGTGCTCATGGAGCGGATGCCTAGGAGCCGTTTGGTTGATGGCCTCAGTCAGCAGAGTATTCCAGAAAGTCACGAGGTCATCGAACAGATGGTCATCAAGATCGGAGGGTAACTCCCCAAGAGCATTCCAGAACCTTGCCAGTTCCATAGGTTTCTGGGGACAAACCAACCAAACTGGTTCTGTACCCTTCCAGGGACAGACATGCACCAGGAGACTGGCCTGTAAAAGGTAATGATCCCTCCATGACAAGGGCACATCTGACATGTCCCCAGTCAACGGATCCCCCGCCTCAAGGCTGGTACAAAATATCAGGTCCAGGGTATGCCCTCTATCATATGTCAGGCCAACAACCACCCGAGACAGTCCCATGGTTGTCATGGCAGCCATGAACTCATGCTCTGCTCCCCCAAGGCTGGCATCGGCATGAATGTTGAAGTCTCCAGGACCGCCGTCCTCTGGGTCTGCAAGACTGCCTCTGACACCAGCTCCACTGGAGTGTGCAGAGATGCTGACGTACAGGTAGGTGCACACCGGTATACTAGTAGCAGCCTCAATCTGTCTCCAGTCAAATCAATCATCAGATGGAGGCCATTGTTACCTAACACAGTTTGCACCAGATACTTCCTCACATCCAGATACTTCCTTCCATGTATCCTTAAAAATAATGGCTAAACCGCCTCCCCACGCCCCATCTAGCTATGGCTGGTGCTGAATGGAGTACCCAGCTGGAACAAGGTCAACCAGAATTGGCCCCGACTTAGTGTCCATCCAGGTCTCCATAATACACACCACCACCTTTTGCAGCACCCAGGGACTGGGAGCTAGGAAGTTTCACACTGCAACCCCACCACCACATGGAGAATGACTTGTGCTGGGGGAACCCCTGAACCCCTGCAGAGACCATCACACACACACACACACACACACACACACCCCGTAGCAGAGGAAGAGGGTCAGGAATCCCCTCCCTAACGCTTCCGGACAGTGGAGGAAATCATTGAAAGCTGCGTGCTGCTCTGCCGCCGTACTACCACCTTTTGCAGCATCCAGGGGCTGGGAGCCAGGAGGGCTCGCCCTGCAATGCCCTTCCTCCCCCCAGAAAGCAGGAAAAAAAGAGCAGATTTTGTGACTGATGGGAGCTGGAAGTCTATGTGGCTCTGCTGCATAGTATCATATACTGTTACTCTTTGATAGCCAAGTAATAAAATGCAGACTTCTCTGCAAACAGTTGTACTGATGGTGCCATACATCTATACATACTCCTAAGTGTTTGCTTTCCCCCCAGACCTTTACTATAGAACTCTCTTCCACAGGAACTGTTCCTGCTTTATAGTCTGCATATGGCGTTCCCACTGGTTTCTGCTCATGGAAGTGAGTGAGTGCAGATTATGGAGTTGCACATTAGGGACTGGGAAGAAGAGTTTTGCCCTGAGGGTGACATTCTTAAGCGAACTCACTTGTGGGGAGAAACATGTAACTGATTTGATTTTTCCATACATCATTCTGCATCTGAATTTCTTCTGTACTTCAGGTACTGGCATCTAGTAGAGGGTGTACAGTTATTATAATGCACCATTGTTTGAATTTCTACCATTAAAAAACTGCTACAAAATTTCCCCATGCTCCAGTTCTTCCACATTTCTCTAATGGGGGAGCTGATTACCAACATGTTCTAAGTTACATAAGTATAATTGTTAATGTAAAGTTCAAAATGTTAAATTTTGCTCTCCAGGAACTTAGGTAGATTTTAACTCGTCCTGGCGTTTATTGTAAAGACTGGTGTCATATATAATCTTGACTCCATGTGTTTCACTTAAATGGAAGGGTAACTGTTTCTTTAGACCATCGCTGCAGAAAACATCATATGTCACGCAGAAACAAATTTGTTGTTCATCCTGAACCATCCTATTTAGTGGTAAGAAAGATGGATACGGGCTTTCTGAAACACTTTGCAAAGGCTATGTTTGGGAAAGCCAAACAGAATACCAAAAATTAGACCTTGCAATATTTTGTGATATACAGTATGCATGCTGTCAAATTAAAAGTCATGTCAGCTATACATCAGTGGATGAATATTCCAAACATGAGCATTTTACAAGTGTCAAGGGAATATTTTTAATGCTCCTGAATTCTGAGAAGTCATCTGTGGCCAGCCCTGCCACAAACTGCTATTTTGCACTTGGCAGCAGTAATCTTCACATAATTGTATGTGCTCCAAGTTTATTTGACGCCTAGTGACATGTTTACAGAAGTCTGAGGTTGCTATGATGATGCAGCCTTTCAAAATTGTCATGAAAATTTACCAGATGAGGAACAAAATCTACTCGCCTACCCTTAAAATAATGCCAGGGGAACAAAAATAAATGGCATTTATCTTGCCTGCCAAAAAAATCCTGTTCACCTTGGATAAGTGGGTGAAGAGCATTTTGAAAGGCAACATTTAGGTGCAGTTTACAAATTAAAAATATACAAATTGATTGTTGCAAAGAGGGTGACTGCGATATTTCCTCAAAGAAAGGATAGGTGTTGGGAGGGGGAGGTGTGGTTTGGAAAACTGGAGAAAGCTGACATTAATTTAATTCTTGGCAGTGTATGTTATATCATCCAGGAAACAGACATAGTCTCGGTTCACACAGCCAAACTGTTGCAAATACAAGCTCAAATATACATTGGTGGGTTTTTTGCCTGTTTCCCCTCAGATACATACAACATCCTGTGCTAGCTCTGAGGCACACCAACACAGAACAATTCGTTTCAGTGTAGACTTAATGCACGTAGCACTTGTAACCGTTGGCAGGAACTATCTGACCTTTCTTACTTGGTTGAATGCACGGCAGGGGTGGGTAAAGTGTCCGAGCCCACGTGCCACACATCACCATTTTCTTTTTGCTGAGAGCCACAAGACACTTTACGTTGATGGTCAGCTTCCTCCAACCTCAAAGATGGAGCAGCATGGCTTCCCCCAACCACCTCACAACAAAGCCCCTGCCCCCAGACAATCCAGCATATTAGGGCAGCAACAAAATGGCTAAGAAAGAGCGCACTACTGTTACTCTGACAGTCCCAAGGTAGTGGAAGCTCAACTTCTCTTGCTTCTGAGGGAACAACATAGACATGCCCCTACACCGCCATTTCTGGTGAGATTCACCATACAGATGCCTAAGACATCGTTTGTCCACCTCTGTCATATGCTGTCATAACCACTCAAAAGCTTATGCTACATCAGAGGCCCTCTCCTGCATTCTCCTGCATTCTCTCAGTCATACGCAGCCCCTTACTTTCTCACTAAACCACACTCACACTCTCACTTGTTTCTACACACACTCAGCTGCCTCCTTTCTTCCACCATCATAAGTGAAGATACCACTGCTGCAGCAGCAGTCTTCTTGGCTATTGCTGGTGGAGCCAGTGCAAGGAGGCCGCACTACTGCAGGAACCAACTGCCAGGGTTTGTGGGGAGCTGCATCACCAATTAAGTCAACTCCAGACAGCAAGACACTTTCATTCACACCTGAGCCAACTCCTAGGAACCTCTCTTGCAGCAAGAACTTGAGCTTGGGATTCAGGGAGCCACTGCCCCAACCAGAACTAGCTTCTGGGAGTTCCTGCTGCTGCCAAAACTGGCGCCAAGGCCCATGAAGAGAAGTGGACACAGCAGAAAATAGGCCTGGGGAATTACTACCACCACTGGAGCTGGGCTTAGATGTTACTGGGGAGACCCTGCTGCTGCCAGAATAGGCTCCTGGGATGCTGCTAAACAGCCATTCACCATGAATCCCAGAAAGATGCTGGTGCCACCTCCAGAGTGTTCCCCCTCTCCAGCTGCTGCCGCCACCGCCACCACCACCACCAAGGAGGTCCTTTTCTCCCCTCTTCCAGCATGTGAATTTCCTATTCAAATGTCAGAAAGGTGCACCAGAGGAGATTTACCTTGCAGCAGGGCCAGTAGAAGCTCTCCAGGGCTCTGTGGGTCACAGACAATAGCCTATGGGACAATTGTCTGAGGGCAGCAAAATCTTGGACCCATATCTGTGGGGGCTCTTCTGAAATGGTGGTGGATGGAGGTTTGGCTGAGCAAGGGGAAGGATTTTCCAGAAGCAGCAAAGGCAATGTATACTGCTGGGATGAGCTCGGACGGCAACTGCTATTGCACATCGCTGCCAATGTGAGGATTTTCGCCCCCCACCCCCATCGTGCCCATTTAAAAACAGCCAAAAACTATGGACGATACTAACAAGTTGTAGAAAGTACTGAAAAATTACAAAAGCTACCAGCAATGTCATGGAAAGTACAGAACAATTATGGAAGCTGCAAAAAATTGCCACCTGCAGTCCCCAAAACAATGGAATCATGAGATGTGTCCCAGATCATTCTAACAAACATTCAGCAATGTTGTTGACACGATGGGATTTCCTATTGATTCAGGAACAGCTATTTAATTCAGCACTAGTGACAGGGCTGGCTTTAGAATTTGTGGGGCCCAAGGCAAAGACAACATGCGGGGGCCCTGGTGGCCCCTCCCCCTTATGGGCACACTCAACGGGGCCCTAAAGGTGGTCATGTTTAGGGCCCCATTAAGAGGGAGTGGGGCTTTCACACTCTGCTCTATTGAAAACAGGGGTCGCTGCAGGAAAGAGCAGGGTCTTCGGTGGTTGTCCTGGGTCGTCCTGTGGTAAGGCCGGCCCGGCTACAGGTAATCCTAGAGGAGATGCACTGCACCTTATACATCCCATTTGGTATTGTACCCTATATAACCTAAGGCTAGACCAGGTGAATCAGTGGCTGAATTAATGCTGAAAGTAACTTGATCAAATTGAAGAAAGAGATAATAACTGAGCTGGAGTTATCTTCAAAACATTCTATCCAGTCCTTACTCTTTAGTGGGGCCCAGAGGGGGCAGTTCCGACATGTACACAAGATAAACACACCTGGGTGACTCCTGAATGTAAGTGCTAAGCATGAATAAAGCAAGAGATAGAAGGTCACGGGCAACATATACATACTGAAAAGAAAGGGATCCACCCCATTCATAGCCCTGGGGAACTCTGTAATTCACAGGAGTAATATCAGAAGGTCACTTATTTACTGTGACAAACTGGCACCACTGAGGCAAATGATAATGAACCAATGTCAGAAAAGTGCCCACAAGGCTCAAAAACTGCTACACGTATTGTAAGAGAAACCTATGATCCACACTCTCAAAAGCCACAGAAAGATCAGTGCGAATTAAAATTGACAGTGTGCCAGAATCCACCTAGTATAAAACAGAAGGTCAGTACAAATCCTCATTAAAGCTGTCATACTGCTTTGGCCTGATTGAAATTTTTCAAACAGTGTATTATTATCGTGAAGGTAAGGGCTGCAGTTGCCCTGACACAACCTTTCCGCGGAACCTTTGCTAGGGAAGGTAGATTTGAAATAGGGTGGAAATTTGAGAAATTGCCTGAGGACAGCAAAGTCTGCTTAATCAACTGCTCCAATCTCCCAGCAAAGAAGGAACTCTCCCAGATGCCAAAGAGGTGTTAATGATAGATAATGTAAAAGGGAGCTGCTACAGTATATCTTCCAAGCACCTTCACAAAAGCCTGGCAACAGATCAAGAAAACAGGTTGCAAGTGCAGGGCCACATCTATAATAAAAGGTGATGTGACAGGTTTAAAATTCATAACCTAGACTGAAGTACATAGTTCAGAATCACAATGACCTAGCAGTGCTGAAAGCCCAGGCCTTTCACAATAACAAAATAGAAGCATTTTTGGTATAAAATGGGATTTTCTTGCCGTTACTTATTGTGTGTCCCTGTTAAAGCAAATCCCATCTGCAAATCTCTCTTTCACATCCCCCTGTTGCTTCCCTTCTTTCTCCTCTTTATTCTCTGGCTGTCTCCTCCTTGCTAGCCCACCATTTTGGAAATTCTCTCTTGCTCGGTCTGAGTGGATCTTGGTATTTGCCAACCTCCTCAGTATACCCTTTTCCTCCCCCATGTACCTTCCACCCACGGCTTAAGAATCACTGCTGTAGTCCTCTTCTGGTTGGAAAATGACAACAGGTTTTATTAGGAGAGAATATTCACCCCTTACATTGGCTTGAGAATGCTGTCTAACATCAGGGTGGTAACTGTTCCTAACTCCACATGTTCCGGGATTTCAAAAATAGGGTCCTTCCCCTCAGGCTGAACTTTGACTCTTCAGACCTCAGTCACCATTACCATTCCTTGAATTAATTCATGAAACTGATAGTAGTCCTCTGTTAGGGAGGAACTATGAATGTCCCCCAATGCTGACTCAGATCAGACAATCCAAAGACAAGATCTGGGGAATGATAAGCTTTGCAGAAAGAATTGGTTGGTGGTAGACCTTCTTTCCTCAGGGTCCAGCACATCCAGCATCAACACAATGGGTTGTGGTTATCATCTTCATCTTCTTTGTCCTCATCTTTGTCCTCACCTTTACAAGGTGATCGGTTGTCTGGACTTCCACACTGACTCCTCATTTTTCCTCCCTCCCCTTCCTCTCCCTCTAACCTGTCCATCTACATCGATGGAGTCACCATTCATCCTGTTCTCCAAGCCCGTAGCTTGGGCTTCATCTTTGATACGCACCTCTCTTTTAAACCTTACATTGACTCTGTTGCCAAATCCTGCCGATTCGCCCTCCATAACATTGCTCGGATCTGCCCCTTTCTCTCTACCTCCTCGGCCAAAATCCTTATTCATGCCATGGTTATCTCTCGCCTCGATTACTGCAACCTCCTCCTTTCTGTCCTCCCTCACTCTCACCTCTCCCCCCTTATCGCAAGCCAAAACTATGCTGCCAAGGTCATTCACTCTGCCCGTCGCTTCGACCATGTGCAGCCTCTCCTCTTCTATCTCCACTGGCTCCCCATTCCTGAACGTATCCTGTTTAAACTCCTCATTTTCACATTCAAAACACTGCACAACCAAGCTCCCCCTTACCTCTCGGACCTAATCTCCCTACGCACTCCTGCACGCGCTCTCCGCTCTTCCGCTGTCCCCTCCCTCACTCNCACCAAACTGCCTTCGATCCATTTCCCTCGCTGCCCCCCATGCCTGGAACTCCCTCCCTACCCACATCTGCCTTGCCCCCTCCCTCTGCTCCTTCAAATCCCTCCTCAAGACCCACCTTTTCCTCGCCACCTTTCCCAATGCCTGCTAGTTGTTCCCCGTATACTTACTGTCTGCCCTCCTCTGCAGACTGCTGCAACCTTCCTGATTGTAACCAAGCCATGTACATGCACCTGAGACTTTGCATCCGCTTGAATGTTTGTTTGTCTTCTCCCCTCTCTCTCCCACTGTCCCCCCTCCCTGTCTCCCCCTCCTTGTCTTTTAGATTGTAAGCCACAGGCAGGAACCACATCTATTGTATGTTTCTGTACACCACCAAGCTCATGACTGGCACTATATAAATGTTTATAATAATAATAATACTTGCACACAAGTGCCGCAGCTGAATATCACATCACTATGTGGGGAAGAAGTTCTCACAATTTAGGCTGCTTTTAGACATGCATGCCACACACAGTGTAAAACCATGCCACTTGTAAAACTTAGACTCTACTTGGGCAAATTGGTCCATGATTGGGGATTTTCATTGGAATACTTCATAGGTCATAGTCTTTCCAATGTAGGGGCCGAAATTCTTTCAAGGGCAAGAGACATGGCCCAACAGGAAGATCTGTCAATTGTGGCCCATTGGAAAGCGGCCCCTTTGCTGGCAACCATTAAAAAGCAGCTGAATTTGAGCCATATCTTGATTTATTCACCTGCCCTAAACTCCGCCGATGGTACACACTACTCTGTTTCCACCTTGTACCATCGGCGGTAGTGGAAGGTAAATTTAAGCAGTTACTGCTCTATCTAAGATTGTGTCCCTGCAGTCTTCGGGAGGTGGAATCAAATAGGGCACGTTTTATTACATTGCCCCTATTATCACTGGCTAAGGTCAACGTGGCTGGGACCTTTGCTGCATAGTTGCATGGACCCTTATTCCGAGGCTAGTTATCTGCATTTAATGGCCCTAAAAGGGAAGGAGGAAATGCTGGCTTTGGCAACCTTCGCTTGTTTGGCAGGCAAGCAAAGGAAGCTAGTGGTTGGAAGATCGAAGGTGGGTGGGCCTGTCCAATTATGATTGGAGCGTATGATTGTCCTTGTCCATATGGAGTTCTTGTTAGGCAATTGTTTCTGGATAATTCTCAGCTTCTCCTTATCCTGCTCCTTAAGCGCCATTAGATGGACATGCTTATTTATAAATTGTCCATCTTTTATGGGTATGGGTATGTTAGGAAGATATTTTGGCTTGTTTTCTGGGTATTGTTGGACTAGGTTATAATATGCAGTATTTTTGCTCTAAATATTAAGATGTTGTATCTATTTATTTATTTACATTGTAACGATTGCATGTCGTATTGCTTATATGCGTACCGTTCGATTAGGTGGTACGCTAGACGATGATGCCTTTGTGTTTTACTACGATGAGTTTTGTGTTTATTCTTGCGTAATGTATTATGTCATTTGTTATTTGCTTTGTTGTCTGTTTCGGAGTACAGCGATAGCTAAACTCCTAATAAAGTATTATTAATTATTATTATTATTATCTTAGACTCAACATTGAGGTATTTAATTCACGGTTTTAAAAGAATGCGCAACCGGCTTTAACATGCGAGATGTCGCATGTAAACCCTGCCCACAGGATTTTCACATGCAGCATGACTTTACGCCACGTGTGCACCCCGAACGTCTAAAAGCGGTTTATGACAGTGAACTCCCAGTTGGGCCCCTCTGCCACCCAAAATGGCGGTGGGGGGAGGCCCGGGTAATTTTTTTATTCATAGAGACTGAACCCTTCTCATGCGGCATCAATTCACCAGGGTATTGAAGGCAGCAGTCAAGGCAGTGGGTTTGCCACCCGAATTATATGGATCCTATTAATTTAGAATAGGGGCTGCAACTACAGCGGCAGCAGCTGGGATGTTGGAAAGGGCCATACAGGCCATAGGGAGATGGCGATCCCGTGCCTTCCAGGGATACAGAAGGCCCCAGAACATGCACTAACATGTTAATTTTTGCATTCCTCTAGGTGGCAGGCAACATCGGGGATGCAAGTCTGTGGTGTGGATTGTTGACCACAGCCTGGTCCAGCACGCTGGAGAGGCAGCGAAGTACACCCCAGGGGGAATACAGCTGGGCCTTTCATCCAGGGCCAACATAGTTGGAATGGGGCACAGGGGTATGAAATGGGACCAATTGTGTCCAACTTTGTATCGGGCTCATCACCAGCCTTGCCCCAGGGTTATAATTGTCCATGTAGGGGGAAATGATTTGGGGTAATGACCAGTGTTAACCTGGCAATAAAGATAAAGACCAGATGCCTATAATAAAAGGATTCTTCCCGGGGGTTAAAATAGGGTGGACTCACCTAGTGCCACGTATAACATGGGCAGTGATTGGCCATCCCAGAAAAATTGATAAGTCGCATAGGAATGTGAATAGAGAAATTAATAAATGGTAGGTCGGTTTGGGCGGTACTTGTATAAAGCATGAGCAACTGACATATAGGCGGCCTGAGTTGTTTCTGAGGGACGGGGTACATTTGTCCATAGAGGGTAATAAACTGTATTTATCCAAATTGGAAGGGAAATTGGAAAACCTGGTTTGAGTGGGAGTTGGTGGGGGAATGGAACAAGCTGTGAGACGGCGTCCCGTTCAAGTGGCAGGGGTCCAGTATGGTTAATAGGTGTTTTTGGATAGGTACTTTAGGATAGAGAAAAGAGTCATCTCCATAAGAGATGGGGAGGCGATACCTGGCGATAAGTAGGGCACGACTAACAACAGAATTGTCACCCTGGGAGGGGGTGTATTGTGGGGGGTAAGGGCAAGCACAGCCCTCAAACCTGTAGACACCTTCCTCCCTACTTATGCCCGTCAGGGTGTTTCCCCTTTGGCCTTGGCCAGGGCACTGTTCAAAGGGGAATGTTTGGTAATGTTTGATTTGGTGCTGGCATTGGAGGGCATATCCAAGCCAGACACCTGTTACAGTTTAAATAGGTTCTTAACGTAAAAATACTGGACCTGTGATTGCTTAGCAGCAATCCCCACCAACTTTCCTTGTTCTTGTTTGATTAAAGAGTGCAGCCAGTTTTAATCCATATCCTGTCTCTGTGTCACGTTTCCGGGGGGTGCGCCGGCAATAACAAAGCTTTTCAGATTATAATGGGATATGTCCCACCCCTTGTCTATTAATTCTTGCCAGTGTCCTCCTTGCTATTTCTGCGTATAAGCTACCACACACAGGGCTGCTTTAGAGTCTGGCTTCTGGCAACAACTCATTCACTGCACAACAAAATTATAACACACCACAGTAACCTAGAAGTCATTGTCCATTTCTGAGAATAAAGCAAAGTCTTATCCTCAGTAATCTTTTGGCTGATGGACATCAATGGTCTTTTGGTTCTTGGCAGTCTTCATACACAGTTGATCACCTTGCATCACTTCCCTGTTCAACCAAGCCTCCTTGTTGCAATGTCCTTTGAGGGGAGTGGTGTCGCCTCAACCATCTGCTGATGATTCCCTGCCACGTTTTCCCTGTTTGTGACTGTAATTCCCCTGTCTAAGAAAATGGCAGACATATTGGGGGGGCATCTCCAATGAGCTGGAGTCAATGAGCAGGAGGGTGTGGGGTAGAAGAATCAGAAATAAATAAATAAATAAATAAATAAATAAATTACATAATGAGGTATCTAGGTACAGAATGTGTTCCAGGGCCAGTGTAGGCATCAGTGCTGACAAGCATGGATCAAGAAGGGGACAGTACTTATGCTCTTTGTGTAGGAAAGGTCTTGGTGTGTCAGTCATTACATATCTGATACAGAATAGGAGAGGGAAAGCCACCATTGCTAAGGCTCCTGTGAGGAAAAATCATAGTCATGGTAGTACGGTGATGGAGAGCTTGGACAGAGGTTCCTGTGTCTGTGTTCTCTAGGAAAATCACCCTTTTTGGTCTTGTGGGGGGGGACTAAGGTCTCTTAAAAGGTGGATTCCATGGGGGGAGGGAGGGGACCTTAGTATGCCCTTATCTGGAGGTGATACATAATTGAGAAGAGCACCTCAGTAATGATGACTCAAAGCCAGTGTGTGCGACATGGAATCTCAGCACCTTACTGCAGAAAGGGATACTCCTGGTTAAGTGAAATGGAGTGGGCACTGGTGAAATATTGTGAGTGGATTATAGTGAGGAGAAAGTACTCTTTGGTTTTTGGTGTTAGCTTCTGTGTAGTAGTCACATCAAGCCATGCCACACCAAATTTACCTCAAAAAACCTGTTGCTCCAGACCAGAAAGTGTCTGCCTGGTGCCAAATTTCTTGATGCCAGTGGACATCAGTGTTATTCTGTCATTTGAAAGAATTTTGCTGAATGCTCCTGTAATGGGCCTTTTGTCAAAGGCCAGAGAGAGTTTCATTGTTTCAAGCCTTAGCCTCTGCAATGTTTGGGACCAAAAGAGTCTTTCCCCATAATATGGCTGAGAATTGCTTGCAAGCTAAAGGCTTTTCAGTGTGGGCAAGTGTCTTTGACATGGCCTTTTCTTAGGCAAGCAAATCCCTCAGTGGTTGTGTTTGCTAGTGATGGAAAACTTAACTGAGCATGAGTGGCATAGTTTGAAGTCACCCCATTTTTGAAGGTGTTCTGGTGTGAGGGGATGTACTACACCACAGCTACCTAAAACTACACAAAAATATCTTAACACTTAATAAAAACTATAAAATATGTAAGTATAAACAATAAAAAATAAGCTAGCTCTCTACAAGGAAACTCCTGGAGGCATGAAATTCCCACAGTGGTGGCAACTAGTTAAGCTCTGAAGCATGGTTGGAAGGAAATACGGTGGCAAGTACTCCACTTCTCCCATTTACAGCATTATTCCAATGAACACAAGGGGAAGAGAGAGAAGATCAAGCATTCTAACAGCTATTTCTGTGCACACCAGAAGGTTCTGGAGCTTGGCTTATTGCTGGGGCATCTGCAGAATTAACTGCAGGTAGGTGCTGGGGTCAAGAGAGTCCCTTCACCCCTCCTTTTTCTCACATAGCCACACTCCTCTCCAAGTATCGCAAATCACAATGCTTGGAAAGGGAACAGGGATCACATGAGAAAGGGGTAGGGATGTGAGAACGCTGTTCGGAAGTTCGGAGTCAAGACCGAACTCAAATAGTTCGGTCAACCAAACCAAACTCGAACTCGACCAAACTGTTCGGTCGAATCAGAACCAGTTCGGAAGGCCAAAAAAACCAGTTTTGAATGTACGAACTTGGTTCGGAAGTCGACCGAACTCGAATAGTTCGGTCGACCGAACCAAGCTTTCGAACCGAACTCGATTTTCGAACCGAACCGAATATCTGAACTCGGTTCTGTTCGCACATCCCTAGAAAGGGGTGGGGACTCCCTTTACTCTGCCTCCTTGTGACATGGCCACACAGCATCGTGATGTCATGGTGCTCGGGAAGCAGGCAGCTCATGGCCAAAAGGGGCAAGGAAGTCCCTTCATTCCCACCTGTTTCCAATGTGGCTCTGCCCTCTGCCTGAAGGCCAGGCAGGAGTCAGGGGGTGCAAATACATCCATTTACTCCCTCCTCCCAGCACCCATTTCCCTCCTCAGTGCACACATCTCTCACATCAGTCTGGCTCAACAGAGGCCACTTGAAGAAAAAGTGTGTGTTTCTTAGATGTCATTTGGAGTAATGCATACATTAAGGTCAATGGCAGGCAAAGCTGCAACAGGAATGGTTGACTGTCTGGTTTCCCCAACATCTATTTCTAATCACTGTTTTGGGAACAGACAAGCACAATGCATTTTCTAACAGGAGCTCAGATGTACTAAGTGGTGGATGAGTCATAAACCTTCTAAACATTTTCCGTTAGAAAAGGCCTTTGGGTCATTACTAAATAATTTCTATGTTATTGCTCAATTACCGAAAGGATAAAATAACACAGATATAATTAATACTATGAAAAGACTTTCAGAAAGGGGAAACAGGACTCAAAGGTGGGGTGAACAGAAAGTGATTGTGCTAGACTCTTAGAAAAAGGAACAACATCAGGATATCAGGGATGCTGTTTCACAGGCATCTAAGGAAGAACTGGAGTGAATGGTTTCAAGCATTTTTAAAGATGGTAAGAGAGGGAACCACACAAACTAATGTTGCTATTAAGTCAAAAGCCAGAGATGGAAGAAAGAAAAAGGTGAAAGGGATGCTTTTAGATTCTTCCTGATTTCACTGAATGAAGCACCAAGGAAATAGCAGTGGGAATCGTTATGAGTAAGAGGTGAAAAAAGAGTGCCAGTGCACGGCACCTTAATGGATAAAGTGCTTGACTTGGACCTGGGAGACCAGGGTTTACATTTGATCTTAGCCAGGAACTCACTAGGTGGCCTTGGACAAGTCACTGTCTCTCAGCCTGTCCCCCATCTGTAAAATAGGAATGATAATGACCTAACGCACAGGGATGTTGCAAGAGTGAACTGGATAAGGATTGCAAAACACTTTGAACACTGAAAACACAATGATAAAGGAAACAATGACCTATTTTGTCAGTCTCTGTTCTATTTCCTCTGTGCTGCTCCTGCAGTGCAAAAAACGCAACTAGGCAGAGAAACATTCTGTATAAACACCTTGAGTGACATAAACGTGACAAAGCCCTAAGAAAACATTCTAGTTTATAAAAGTTAGAGCAGCCTTGTGGTTCTCTGAAGCTGTGCTGAGGAATACTTTAGCCCCAGGCTTCCCACGGGATTTCAATAAAAGGTGTTAATGCAACCGGTGTACCTGCTACATGTCCCGGGGAAGGGGGCCACCCCTGCCTGGGTCAGGTCAGGGAACTGAACAAATGTTCCTGTAGATCGACCAAGCCAGGGAGGGGGTTGGAAGCAATGTGAGGCTGCCTGGCCCTGCCCCCACGCTGCAGCTGGCACCCCGCCGCCTGCCATGACAGGCAGCCATGACTGCCAATAATGGGCAGGGCAGTCATGGCAGCTGCCATGGCGACCCCCACACCAGAGCCAGGATAGTGGTGCGAACACACATGCTCGTCCACTATGGCCTGCCTGGGTAGCCTTTTGGGCCCAGATTGTGGGCCTGGTTTCTTCCAGGCCTATGATTCTTAGGCAGATGCCTACCCGGTCAGGGGCTGTGTAGCAGACCCACATCTGGTGGTCTGCTAACAGACACGTGAGTTAGACACAGGCCATAGTGGGCCAGTGTCATGTCTCTTAACAGCCAATATGACATCCAAGGGAATGACATACTACATCAGACCAATAAGCCTTTCCATCCAGTATCCTGTCTCTGACAGTTACCACTACCAACTACTTTGCTGGAAGGTACAAACAGCCCTGCAGAAGCAAGCTTTCCCTAGGAAAAGTTTCCTCAACACCCCACAGATAGAGCTTGGCTAAGGTCCTGAAGCATTCCTTCCAGAGGTCTGAGCTATTTAAATATTAACCATTATAAATCTGTATCTTTTTGTTAACACTATAAATACCGAATATGGTTTTGGAATCCTGCTACATTTTTGGCCTCTGTGATATTGTGGCATTGAGTTCCACAACCTAATTATGCATTATCGCTCCCTCCGAATGTTCGTCTCAGTTCTTCCCTTCTTGCCTTCAAAAAGCACCTGAAAACATATTTATTTTCTAGGTGCTTTCAGGATCCACTGCTGGTTTCCTTAATTGTACTCTGTCCTCCCTTTTTCCTTCCTCTATCTAAAAGTATTTTATTATTGTGTTAAATTGTTTTGAATTGTTTTAAATTGTTTTATACTCTTATATTGTTTTATATTCTGTGAAGCGCTCCAAGTGCTATACAAGGCGGGGGGGCACTAAATAAATAAAATTATTAATTAATTATTAATTTTTTCTTATTTTTAATTATTATTTATTATTATTAACCTGAGTCACATTTACACTAAGGCCACTTAAAATCACTGTAGCAATACAGAACAGTTTTTAAAAGAGACTTTGAGGCCTGCTTAATCTGCCAGATACTCTGGGTATCCCTGGGTATCCCTGGACTGGGATCCATCTCAGATCCAGTCAGTGATGAAGCCAGTCATCCTTTAGACATGCCTGCTCCATCACACTAGGGAATATAGGAGGGGGTGGGGCTGTGTGTCGCAACGTGTGGCCGCACGGCCCCACGCCCTGCGATCCCACAGTCACCCGCCCTTAGGGAGATGGGTGGGCACAGTGGTCGATGTGCCGCTGCACCCAATCCCGTACCACGGTCCAGACCACGATCAGGAACAGGGTAAGGTAACACACATTACTTTTGCCCCTTTCCTGATAGTGGTTCAGCTGACCACGGTTCTGGGCCAGAGGCCAGCCTCAACCCCAGAACCGTGATTAGCTTTGACCCCCACCAGAGATTCACTACGGTGAACATCTGGTGGGGCTCAAACAGACGTGCCTGTGATCGCAGCCACCACACTGAATCAACTGTGATTCAGTGATTCAGAAATATTGGATAATCAACTGTGATTCAGTGTGGTTCACTGTGATCATCACGTAACGTCTGAAAATACCCTGTGCCACTGTTAATGGGAATCATGCCCAGTTGCTCATGTTCACTGCATTTCTCCTATTGACAGAAATGGGGAAAACACAGCAAATTCTGGTCCCTAACAAATGTGGGAAAATATCTCCTGTTTTCAATTTTGAATTTGCCATCTCTGTTATACTGAATGTTGGTCCTTGAATTTATGAGGCGTGGATGAAATACACTCTCTCTTCTGTGTGCTGCTTATACATTATTTCCTTGCTGTGGAGCAGCTTGTGTCCTTGTTCACACCAGTGCATACTGAATGCAAGAAGAGTATAAAATGATATTACAAGCATACGTGTGTGCGCGCGCGCACTATGGAGAAGTCTGATTTTAGGGATGTGCACAGAAATTTCTTGTTATTAAAATGGTATTTGTTTTTGTTATCTTTCATTACTCTTTCTCAAGTTTTCGTTATGCATTTCATTTTTGCTTTACATTGGTTTCAATGGAAACCACATTTTCAACTGCATCTTAATTGTGTTTCATGAATTTTGGATGAAATTTGGAAGACTGTACACATCACTCAAGGCATTATTCCTACCAACTTTCAGAAGGATTGGATAAAGGGTCCAGATTTTATAAAAAATTGAATGTTGTGATTTTAACAGAAGTCATCCATGCATTTGCAGCTGTAACTATTTTATTTTCCATTCAATTTAGATGAAACCTGGAAACATTGTACTCCTCTCCATGGTTATTATCCCTGCCAAATTTTAGAAAGATTGAACAACAGGAACTGTTGTTATAAGCATTTGACTTGAATATGCTTTTTTGGCTGTAATGTCTTTCAGTTCCATCCAGTTTGGATGAAATTTTGACAAGTTGTTCCTTTTATCCCAGGTATCATCTCTGAAAATATATAGAAATATTGGATAAAGTATCCCAATTCTATAAGAAATATAATGTTCATGATTTTAACAAAATGATTCTCTGGTGTTTGTCACAGTGGTACAAGATGGATTTGTGATGCCAATTGGCCAGCAGAAATGTCAGTCATGTCCATGTACCCTCATTCTGTGCTGTTCCCACATCAACCCCCCTGCATGTTACAGGGAAGCTGGAAGCATCTGCTTAGGAAAGAGCCAATAAGCGATTCTCTGATGTCCTCTGTCACAGTGCTGCAGAATGGGTTTGGGGTGCCAGTTGGCCAGCCTGGATGCAACAATAATGTATCTCAATTGCTGGGCTGCTTCCTCCCCCTCTCTGCCTTGCTACCTGAAGTCCTGGTTATGTCCTGATATTTTTGGTTTTGTCCCCAAATTTTCAGGACTAGTATTTGTACAACTTCTGTTCAAAACCGCAAATGTGCCATTACTTATAAAATTGGGACCCTTTTCCCAATCTTTCTGGATGGAGTACAATCCTTCAAAATTATATCCAAACTGGATGGAACATAAAGAAGTTACAGCCAGACATGCATGTGCAAGTCAAATGCTTATAACATCAGATCCCTTTATAAAATCTTTCTGAAATTTGGGAGAGATAATAACCTTTGAGAGGGGTACAATCTTTCCTAGTTTCATCCAAATTATATGGAAAATATGTAAAATAAAAACATTACAGCCAGAAATGCATGCACCACTTCTGTTAAAATGACAAACTTCCATTACTTGTAACACAGGAATCCTTTATCCAAAGTTGTGACAATTTGTGATGGGGAGGGGGAAATATTAGTCACAATGTGATGTCATGACCATATGTTTGTTTTTCTGGCACAATCATTTAGCATGTGGCTATTTAAGTAGGTACAGGTACATTTACGTGTTTTCCTGTCTTGCACTTTCTCTGTACCTCCTCTTGTTTACCTTCATCTTGCCTGTTTCTGCTCCATCTTCCCTCTCTGCTGTCCTCATATTGTGATTATTTCCTGTGCTTGATATTGCCTTCCTTTTACTTCCAGGCTCACCCTACTCTTCCTGCCTACTGTGCAGATCTCTCACCTCTGTTCCCACCCCCGCCACATTTTCCTCCACGGCCACACAAAGTAAGGAAGAGGCAACTACCCAAAGGCTGCATCAGTCAGACTTGCCACTCTAGCCTGATTCCCTGTTCTTTAGTACAGAAACCCCCAAAATCTGGGGGATGTAAGAGGAACTTCAGGCTCCAGATACAGATCAGAGAAGACTGGGAAAATGAAACCTTAAACATCAGGAGCTACCCGGAGCTATGACCCTGCAGGCAAAGTTCAAACTTCCTATCAGTGACTGAAGCTGTCTAACCGTAATTTTGACTATGGTCCTACAGTCATTCAGCTTAGTGACACTGATCAGTGCTTTGACCTTATCTGCGGGTAGGCGTGATACCCCTGCTACAGTATCCAATTCTATTCCCAAATATGTAAGAACTGTACTGGGTCCTTCTGTCTTCTCTTCTGCCAATGGGATGCCCAAATACTCTGCCCGCTTCTGAAACGTGTCCACTAACTGAGAGCATTCATTCGTGCTGGCTCGCCCCATGAAGAGGAAGTCATCAAGATATTTCGTGATGCCCCCGCCCTCGGCCACTCGCTGCACCACCCATTCTATCAGGGAACTAAAGCAGACAAAAGCTAAGCATGAGATGGAGCAACCCATTGGCATGGCCTTGTCATAGTAAAATCCTCCCTGAAAATGAAAGTCTAAAAGCTGGAAACTATCCGGGTGTACTGGCAAAAGGCGGAATGCTGACTTCACGTTGCATTTTGCCAGCAATGCCCCGCTCCCAAAATCCCTTACAAGGCCACTGCTGTATCGAATGACGCATAATGTACAGATGTTAGATCCTTAGGAATGCTATAATTAACTGAGTGGCCTCACAGGAAAGACAGGTGGTAGATCAAACAATACTGCCTGGGGGCCTTTTTTTGGAACCACGGGTAAAGGAGAGAAAACCATATCGGGGAGCGGTGGTGTGGAAAACGGTCCGGCAACTCTGCCCTCCCCTACTTCCTTTCTGATTTTTTGTGCTACCACCACTTCCATACCCATGACCGACCTCAAGTTGGAAGCTATTATATCCCGCTGTAATTCCCCCACTGGTATCCGAAAACCATCCCTAAAACCCTTCACCGCATAATTGACCTCTTGCCTGTTGGGGTACGCGTGGGGGTCTAAACCCTGTGTCACCCAAATTTCCTGCTTTCGTGCCAACCCTGGCACCCCCTGCCACGTCTCCTGTGAATTAAGGCCCCCCCCTTATTGAGGCATGCTGGGGGACAAGGGGAATGTTGCCCCCCACGCACCCTGTATCCCTTCATGGCCGGACGGTGCCCCATCTCCCACTGTCCACATACCTGCTGTTTCCACGGGGTTTCGCCCTAATGCCACTCTGCTCCTAGTCCTGGCCGCCAGCACCTGCTCCACTGCTGCAATCCACGCCAGGCTATCCAGATCCTCCAATCTTGTTCCTCTTGCGGCATCCCTCACGGGTGGCCTGTAATCTGACTGGGGTGGCGGAAGACCCCCCTGCTGGGTCCGGACCATCTCGTTCTCACCTCTGCCTACTCCTTGACCCCTGCCCCCACCTTGCTGCGGGGGAGGGAGGGAGCCTGCGGGCACTTGTTGGAGGCTGTCAGCCATCTCACCCCTGCGCCTGCATGCTGGGGGTGGCTCTTCAGCAAAGCGTGTGGGTGTGACAATGGGCCTGGTTCCCCATCTAAGGGGAGCAGCTCCTGTCTCCTCACCCTCACCAGCACTCAGCACTCCCGTCCTATCCCCTGAAACTGATGGGGAGAAAGCCCTGTCCAGGGTCTGCATTATTGGGGTTGGGGTGGGCAGCCTTGCCCAGGCTCCTCCCGAACCCCCCCTCCACTTTGCCCATTTCGGGCCAAGCTTGGGGTTCAACTTCCCCCTGTGGGGGTGGGGACCCCATTGCAGCACTGGGCCCCTCTCCAAAGAGCAAGGCCTCACAGGCCGCCAACCGCTCAAGAGCAGTCCTTACCTCTGGCGGGGGGGCTGAACTACCCCCCTTTTTGCCCCTTTTCCTTGGCTGGTCCCTACTGCCTGGGTTGAGTAGCTCCCCACCAACCGGGCCCTGATCCACCCCCCCTTCCACCTCTGGCTGGGTCTCACTCCCAGTTCTACTTGCCGTTCCCGGCCTGGGGCCACGCTTCCTCGTTCGCCCCATGCCGACACTCTCTCCCTGAGAACAACAAATGGGGGCCTCCACACACCAAAAAGATCGGGCTGTGTGCGAGGCAACCCTCGCCGACCACTCTGGGTATGCCATGCCTCTCCGAGCGTTGCAAAGTGCAGTGCTTGCTTCAGCTGCCCCCTGCTCGCTTTCTTGGAGTGGGGGCATGACAACCGCCCCGCCGCCACTTATACGGCGGAGGGCACTTCTTGTTACTCATTTTTCAATTACATTTCTGCATTTGAAAACTATAAAGATATTCCTTGCATAAAATTAAATGGGGTTGTACATTACTGATTTTAAAAATGTATGAGGACATTTTATGACATACTTTTTGGAGGAGGGTCTGTACTAGAGGGACAAAGGGCATGTTCACACAAGATACTCTCCACCCACTACCCACCCACTATATATGTTGTAGGGCTGAATTGTTGCCTTGTGAGTGCCCTGAAACATGTATAGTGGGTGGGTGGGTAGTGGGCGGAGATTGTCTTGTCTGAAAATGCCCAAAGTCTGCAAAAGGAAAGAGGGTTTAAAAAGAAACAAAAAAATGTGTGACATACTTTATGGACAGCACTCTACAGGGTTTCACTTAAAATAGCTTCATGTGTAAAATCAGTGAAGGAATACGGCTGGCTCAGAATAGTTGCCAAATTTCCCCATAGAATCAGTCAAGTCTGTAAGCACTTTGAGATACTTCAAGATTATTAACACAAGGTAACACGCATTCTGATGCTGGACTACTGCTAATGTCTTCGTATAAAGGCTCTTTTCTAATGGGTGCGGGGGGATGGGTGGGCAGTGCAATGGGTGGGGGGGTGTTCCCACGAACCCTGACTCACCTCCACCCACCTCCATGCACAGAGCATCGGGTGTTGGTGCCCACCTATCCCCCCACAGCTGCCGCAGTGTTTGCACGGGCACCCCCCCACTGCACACATGGGGGGTGGGGTCCATGTGTGTCAGGCCTGGGCGCCCGAGGAGGTGGGGGGCTCCGCGGTCAAGGGCACCCGGGGGACAAGCACGCCGGCGGGCCGCCCCCGTCCGCCCGGGACGTACCGACACGCCCCCACGTCCCATCGCGGGGCCCGACCAGGAAGACACGCCCTCTGCAACGCCGCCGCCGCCCTCTGTAACGCCGCCGCCGCTGGAGGCACCAGGCGCGCCATCGGAGGACGCGGCGTGTCAAGCCACGCCCCCTAACCACGCCAGCCTAAGGGAAACACCCCCGCAGGCACCGCTGCGCCGCTCCGCACGCTTGCAGCGGCACGCCCACGCCGGGCCTATATAGAGGAGGAATAATGCTAGGCTCAGTGCTGGTTGATCAGAGCCTTGCCTGTGAGACCGGCCCCCTGCGACTGTAAACGACTGTGGACCTTGGAGAGCGAGAGCGAGAGGGAGCGAGAGAGAGAGAGAGTGTGTGAGCGAGTGAGCGAGTGCGAGACGGTGTGCGTGAGTAGCCCCGAAGCGAAGTGTGCGTGATCTGTTCCTGTCCTTCCCTTGCACGTGGTGTCCTACCCTTCGGTGTATACCAGGAGCCCTCTCCCCTCAGCCGTGGGTTTCCCCCTGGGGGGGACACCTCCACTGGAGACCTCACTTCCCCGACACCCCTTCCTGGTTCCTCGGGACCATGTGAGAGAGAGAGAGCGACTGAGGGGCCTTCCCTGGGCGGGAAGCGGCATGGCCTGTGTCCCGATGATGAACTTGGCAGGGAGCGACTGAGATCCTCCATACTGCCGCATAAGATCCTGAGGGAACCTTTTTCCAGGCCCGCCGCCCCCTTCCCGGAAGCAGGCTCGGTGTCGGACCAGGGTATCCTTGTTTGGGAACCCTCTCAGTCCCATCCGCCCGTTCCCCCATTCCTTCCCCCATCCGGGGTTTGGAGGGAGTCCCGCCAGACCCCACAATGTGAAAAAGGCCAAAGTCTTAATCATTTCCTTGCAGTTTGGGTTTTCTGTGGCCCTTTCAGAAATAGATAATATGAGTGTCACATGCAGCCATCTCCAGTGAAATCTGTACACAAGGCATGCATCAGGCATGCTGTGAAGTCACTTTTCTGAAATGGAGATGCAGGCCCCTTATCTGACACCTAGAGATTTGAAACTCATAGATAGTTATAAAACCATCACAACTCTTAGATAGAGTCAGTCTATATTTCTGCTCTGCCTCTCTGCTCCTAAAAAAAACCCCAAAAAACAAAAACATTTAAAAATAAACATCCACAGGTATCCCTAAAATGATTTTGGTGGCATGCTACCACGTTTGCAGCAGGATGTGCACAGCTCTTGGACTTTGAGTGTGATACAAATTCCCTGCCTAAAGCTTTGGGTCATCAATTCCTTACTGAAACAAAAAACACCACCATAACAAAAAAGAGTAATCTGTATTAATTGATTAGCAGCGGCTTGAGTTTTTGTTTTAAGGGCATGCAGGATAGGGTCCTGACTCCCTACCTGCTCAAAGATGAGGTCTTAACAGAATAGAAATAGAATAGTAGCATCTATGGGTAAAAACAAACATGACTATGGTCCGTGTTGGCCTGCTGTGGCCCAGGACTTACCTGCATGTGGCACCAGATGTGGGCCCACTACTGCCCCAGGACAGTTAAGTGGCTGGCCCGGGATGCGACCTCAGGAAAATCTCGGAGGCCCCAACCCAGGCCAAGGGCCACTCACATGGGCCAGCATCAGTCCAATGTTTGTTTGGCCCCACCATCCTTGCCGTGGGGCAGGGGCCACTATGGCCGTGTGCCATGGCAGGTCACCATGTCATGGGGGGGCGCTGGGAGCGGGGTGCGGCCGGCCACCCACACATTTGTTGTGGTCCCCCCCTACCCAGATCGTACAGGCAGTGGGACGGCTCTCCCAGTGGCAGGTACGTTTGTTTCCTGCCTGCTGCTTGCCAACCTGGACAGTGGTGTCTGTGGTTTTCTGCTGGGGAACCGCCTGCACATTTGCTTTTACTGTATGAATGCTTCAGCTATTTTCCTCAAAGTTGAAGCATCTTGAAAGCTTGCCAGGTTATTCTTGTGATCCAGTCACACAACCTCTCAAGCCAGAGGAATGCACATGGAATGCGATGGCAGGGTTGTTGTACACAGGCCAGCTGATCCACAGGGAAAGGCAGCTAAGATGCACCCTGTGTGCTTTCCCTCAGCTTCAAGATACTGTGTGAATGAGCCCTCAGTCCAGAGGATCCCAAAATGTGAGTCGGGACCCCAAACAGGGTTATGCGGTCACAATCCTGGTTGATATTTTATATCCTTTGAAGGTGTTTTTGCTGTCTGGGATTGCAGGATTATATTAATCTCAAAATAGAGTCACACAGGCAAAAAAGCTTAAGTAGTGCATTAGCAGTTCCCCTCAAATTTGATAAATGTCCAAGGCTGCAATCCTAAGCCACTTACTTGTTAGTCCCATTGACTTTGATGGGATTTACTCATAAGTGTGTTTAGGACTGGACCCCAAGTCTGTATCTACCCACATTTACAGAATTATGAAGAACATGTATTTTCATTTAGGATTGTTTGCTCAGCTAGTGCTCTCTGTTGCCAGAGACCTCAGGACAGATTATCTATCTATTTAGATTTATATCCCGCCCTATCCTCTGAAGCACAGGGCGGCTCGTAATTTGTATACATAAAATACAAAATATAAAATACATAAAATACAAATATAAAATACATCATTTTAAAATTATAAAACCCCATAAAAGTAAAAACACTCCCCTCACCTCTCTATCAAAAATCTATCCCTGCCCATTAAATGCCTGGTGAAATAAAAAGGTCTCACACTGCCTCCGGAAAACACTCATACTAGAGCTTAGGTGAACCTTCAAGGGAAGGGCATTCCAAAGCTGTGGGGCAGCCACCAAGAATGCCTTTCTGCAGGCCCCAGTCGTATGGAACTGGGCCAATGATGGAACCTGCAAGAGGGCACTCTTGGCAGATCTTAAGGGCTGTAAAGGGACATAAGGAGAGAGGCAGTCATTCAGATATATAGGGCCCAAGCTGTTTAGGGCTTTAAAGGTTGAATTGCACCTTGAATTGTGCCTGGGATGCTATAGGCGGCCAGTGCAGACTCTTAATCACTGGTGTAATGTGCTCCTGGACACCCACCCTCATCAAGAGGCAGGCTGACGCATTCTACAGTAGCTACAGCCCCTGAGCCGTCTTCAAGGGCAGCCCCATGTAGAACGCACTGAGATAGTCCAGTCTCAAGGTAACGAAGACATGGACAACAGTGGCCAAATCCATGTTGGAAAAAAGGGATGCAGCCTCCTTGCCAGATGGAGTTGGCGAAAGGCACTTCTGGACACAGCCGCAACCTGACCTTTCAGGCGCAGCTGAGGATCCAGGAGCACCTCAAGGCTATGCACCTCAGTAGCGAGGGGAGGCCAGACCCTATCAATGATGAGAGTCCCAATCCCCCAAGGTCACATGGTCGGCCAAACGTCATCACCTCAGTCTTGTCTTGTTTCAGCTTCAGACGACTCACCTGCATCTAGTCCCCAATACCAGCCAGGCACTGGGTAAGCACCAAGACTCCAGAGACCGGGTCGGATGAAAAAAATAAGTAGATTTATTTTTATTTATTTATTTTATAAATTTCTACCCCGCCCCTCCTGCAACGCAGCTCGGGGCGGCTTCCAACATTAAAATACAATAATAAAATACAATAAAATCAATTTAAAACAGTCATAGAATACTTTAAACATTAAACAGGGCTAGAAAATAACCAAAACCACAAAACAAATGGGTAGGGGACTAAAACCTCCCTAGCCACCCTCCCTCCCAAAGGCCTGGGCAAACAGCCAGGTCTTACAATTTCGCCGAAATGTTAAAAGGCTAGGGGCCAGGCGAGCTTCCTCCNCAGGCGAGCTTCCTCCTGAAGGGAGTTCCACAGCCGCGGTCCCACTACCAAGAATGCCCTCTCCATCGTGGCCCCCCGCTTAACACGGGGGACCTCCAAGAAGGCACCCCCGGCAGACCGCAGGAGCCGCTCTTGGGTGTCATCTGCACATTGAAGACAACACACTACAAATCTATGCATGATCTCACCCAGGGGCCTTAGATACACATTGAACAGGCGGGAGAGACAGGATGGAACCCTGTGGAACCCCACAAGAGAGGAGTTAGGGGGAAGGAAGAACAACCACCCATCGCCACCTGCTGAAACCTCGCCAACAGAAATGAATGGAACCATTCTAGAGCCGTCCCATGAACTCCTGCCAGGTGCCGCAGTCATGTCAACACCTCATGGTCAACTGTACCAAAGGCCACTGAAAGATCTAAAAGGATCACCAGGGTACAATATTCCATGTCAATCTCTCAGCGAAGATCGCCGACCAACACCACAAGCACAGTCTCAGTGCTATACCCAGGACGAAAGCCAGACTGGCATGACTCCCGGAACCCAATTGCACCTAGATGTCCTGTGGCTGCCTGGCAACTATCTGTCCAATAACCTTCCCTAAAAAGATTACCCTGTTGCAAATAAATTATCTAAACTTCTACGCCCATTTCCTGCGCATGAGTCATTTGAGGAATGACCCTGAGTTTTGAGAATGTATCCATTATTCATAATTCTTTTGAAAATGATATTAATTTTCCTCCAAGAAAGACAGAAAGACAAAGGAAACAGGGCTGAAGAGAACTGTAATTCTTGTACTATTTTCCTTCCAATCCTTTAAAGGGCGGCAGCTCAAAGTTTTGGCCTGGTGCTGGCAGAGTACTGTGAGGACTGGTCTGCTGAGAGAATATGGAAAGGGGGTGCTTCCTTTGAACTTGCCCTGCCATTAGAAAAAGCCCACCTAAAAAGATGAATTCTATACTTTTACATTTTGGTATTGAATGTTTTGGGAGAAGCTGCTCTAAACCATGGCTGGAGAACCTTAAGCCCACGGCCTTTTCTTATACAGCCCGTTTCCAGTAAGTGGATCAGGCCCATAGACCTAACCTCTGCCCTTGAGTGCTCATCTCAGCACCTCCCCCAGGGCCGGACTTGTTTGCTGCCCTAGGAACTTCCCAGGCTGCTGTTCCCCAAGCCACAAAATATTAGGTTATCAAATTTTGCTCCTATGCCCGTCCTTAGCACACTGCTTACTAAAGGTTACCAGGAAGTGTCAGGTGCGAAGGGGTCAGAGCAAGGAGGAGCGTGGAAGGGAAAGACTAAATAACCTGGGAGCTAGGGAGGAGAAGCAGCTAGGCAAGAGAGGCCTCTCGGTGGGGTGGGCAGCGCCGGCAGGATCCTCTCCCCTGTCCCACTCCCTCCCCTCCTTTCTCCCTGGAAGGGAACTGGAAAGGGAATAATAATTTTTTTAAAAACAAAAAACACTAGCCACAAACCAGATTAACTGTGGGGTGGGGAGAAGGAGAGAGATTTTTGTGTTTTGCTTTAATTCACCATCCAGATTTCAGGGCACATATGTTACTAGAGGCACATATTAAGATTTCAGGGCACATATTAAGACGATGTGCTCACATACACATTCCCACATACTCTCTCCACATCTCCTTAATATAAATGGCTATTTGGTGTCTTCTTGGATTTTACCTTTAAAAAACCAAAGCAATACAAAAACACGTTCCTCTCCATTTCTAAATGCTTTTGTTCCTACCTGATCCCCCTTCTCTCTCTCTCCTTTTGAAATGCTAAAGGCTGTAGTCCTGTGGGTGGCTGATGGAGTCCTGCCCTGATCAAACAGGGCATGGGGGTGGGTCATTAACCCCTGCATCCTGAACCTATTGGAGCTAACGGCTCTCGCTGACATCAAACAGGGGATTTGCTGCCCTCCTCCAAACTGCCACCCAAGGCTAGTGCCTAGGTTGCCTTTCCCTGAGTCCGGCGCTGACCTCCCCCTTTCAGTTACCATACCGTGATGCTTATGAAAAATACATGTTGCAGGGCTGCACTGCAACCAATGCAGCTCTGCACTATGTATTTTTCACATGCATCCTCTTTTAAAGGGGAAGTATGTAACCCTACTCTCATCTCACATGTTCCTTTTTTCCAGTTCCTACCCCTCAGTGTGCTTCTTCAGCCCCTCTGTCGCATCCCCCTGCCCTGAGCATGTCCCTCAAGGCCCACACAGCAAAAGAGCTAAGATCCTGTCCAGCCTGTGAGCTTTCACTAAATAGAAAACTGGCCTATGGAGGGGAAAAGTTTCCCATCCAGTGCATAGCTAGGTTGGAATGGGTCCAGGTACAAGAAATGGACTTGCCCCCCTCCCACCACAACACCCTCTCCCCTGTCCTACCTCTCCCCTCCTTCCTCCACCCAGCGTCCTTATTGTAGAAAACAGTCAACTTACACTAACCCACGCTGACCCCAATATCCCCTGCCCCACACATAATAAATTATTAATAATAATATATGATAATAAATTATTAATAATATATTTATTTTTATATAGCACCCCCCTCCTGCCATGGCACTCAGAGTGCTTCATATAGAACAATTTAACACAACTTTTAATCCTCACAAGTCTGGGAGTCAGGTTACGCTACGCTGTACCACTAGTGACTAGCTCAAGGTCACCCAGAGAGTTTCTGGTTAAGGCGACACTTGAACCAGGGCCTCCCCCTACCACCTGGTCCAGGTACTGCACACTTAGCCCCTACACCTCCCTTCCCCCACCCAGCCCTCACACAGACCACCCACCCTCCCTGCCCCTTCATGGACCCTCTAGATCTTCCCCACCCAGCCACCCTGCCCCACACAGACCCCCTGACCTCCTGCCCCCACACATCCTTCCTGTCCCCACCCAGACACGCCATACTGCCCCTTGCTCCCACCCAGCCCCTTCAGCCTCCCTGCCCCCACCCAGCCTCCCTGCTCTGACACTGACACCCCACCATCCCCTGCCCCCACACATTCTCCCCACTCCTATACAGCTCCGTCCCCACCCCAGACCACAGGGAACACAGTGCAGCTATGGGGGTGGGGCTCCACCCCTCACTCTCATCTTTCCAATCCAAGGGCAGGGCACTGCTGCTCCCCGATCACCACCATTCGTCTCAAACTCTTCCTGGGACTGGCACCGGACTGCCGCCGCTGCTCCCATCCTCCTCATATTCACCACTGTGGCACCACTGTGCCGGAGACTGCTGCACTGCCTGCCTTGTGCCGCTCCCACCACTGGTGCTTGCTCCGTCCTGGGTGCTGCAGATGCTTCTACTTCTGGCGCGTCTGCTCAGTCTCGGCCCAGCGGTGCCACAAACATGAGAGGAAGTATTTGTGGGCACAAACCTCCAGTTTAGGCCCCAGGACAAATGTCCCTCCTGTCCTTATGGTAACTACGCCCTTGTCCCCATCCCTGTTGTATACTATATTTAATATTTATAGCCTAGGAAGAAGTTACTTGCCACATTGGTTCCAAACATGAAGTTTATTGGATCAACATCTATAGTGTGCATGAGGCCCTTCCTCAGGCATCTGAAAGTCAGAACTACAGACTGAGCAATGTAGGCTGGGTTATGTAGGATAGCAATCACTAAGGAGGGGACTGTTAGGGGAAAACGTTGTTAGCCAGTCTGTAGTTCTAACTTTCAACTGCCTGTAGAAGGGCCCTGTGCAGACCGAAATCTTGAATATTCTCATCAACAGAATTTGGACCCATGGAACATTTCATCTGAACTACTTTATCTCCATCTCCTATATTTACAGTCAGCCAGCTTAAATATCATTATGGGAAAAACAGGCAGGAAACCTTTAGTAATTAAAGGAAATACTGAATATTATTCTATATCCACATACTGGAGCATTTAATCTTGTTGAAGACAGGGTCTGAGTTGTGTGTTGAGATCTATTGATCTGTTCCAACTACAGAGACACAATGCTTCTCTGGATTTCCTGACAGAGGAAGGGGCAGTGTTTATTAGCACACAGTACTTTTTCAGTAGCTGGTAAGAATCACAGAACCAACACAGAACCAGTACTTTTACTCTACTATTTTGGTTGTAACATTACAGAGAAACTTAAATGCACAACCACTGTTCATCATAAACAGGGGACCACTGAAGTCCCAATTTTGAGGAAACTGCTTGCCCTACATTTCTGAAAATTTAACCATGGCTGTAAGTTGTGAGGACCATCATACACACAAAGTTTGAAGAAGATACATCTGGAAAATAAAATGTTATGACTGCTTAAACGTTAATTGCTTGTGGTCAAAATACACAGCACCCTCACGATTTTGAATCATCAATATCTCCTCCCCCTGGATGAGTTGAGCCCCCAAACTTCACAGGATTGCAGCATGAGATCAAAAACAGCCGCTTCTGAAATATCATAATAATTGGTGCAGCCAAAACCAAGATATTATTGATAAAAAAATTGGTTCTGCAGGGTCACGCATGCACACTTGGGCTCCTCTCTCCTGTCAGAGGGTCAGGGAAGTGGCTGCATCCCGTCCCCCTGCAAGCTCCATTGGCTGCTGCTGCTGCTGCTCGGCCCCCTGGCAACCCGCCAGCCCTTCACGCACCCCCACCAGCCCCCTGAAACCACAACCACAACCCACCCAGCCCCCACAAGCCCCAAACTCACCCCCAACCCCCTGCGCAACCCCCACAAACCCCATGCGCACCCCCACCAGCCCCCACAAGCCCCATGCACACCTCCCGCAAGCCCCGCATGCACCTCCCGCCAGTCCACGCCATCCCCGTGTGCACCCCCC
>QEPC01008061.1:2547717-2670528 GCA_003113815.1 Sphenodon punctatus | reverse complement strand
AATTATGATGATAAATTAAAATTTAATAATGGAAAAATGTGAAAGTTTAGTTATTGATAAAAATGAATAAAAGTATGTATGGTAAGGAATTAAGTACATATATAACATGTATGTTGATAAGGATAAAATATTAAATATTGCTTAAATTTTGTAATAATTTCTATGTTTTGGGGCATTTACGTTTTGTAGAAATGTATGGAGTGGAATGTTTTTTGAATTGTAATTGTACTGAATTTGGGTTTTTTATTTTATTTTAAGAAAACTTGTGCATTTAAGGTTTTTTTAAACTTAAAGTTTTTTGGTTTGGTTAATTTAGTTTTGCACTAAAATTACTTTTCTGGAGCTATGTAACTTTCAGCAATGGAAGGTATTTGAATCAAGATGTTGTCAGTCAATATAAAAGGTGACAGATTTACCCTGGTTCAGAAATACAAGAAATATAAAATTTGAATAGAATTCACTTAAGTCCTATATAAAATCAAAATGCTCTGGGCACTGCCTAGTCCTGTGCTAGAGTTTATGTAGGCAGCACACATCTTCATCTGTCCATAAATTGAAGGCTGCTCTAGAGCAAAGATACTGCTTGCTTGTAAGGTCACTAAAAACATTTTTCTTGCTGTAGCAAAGTACATCAATAATATTTCACTAAATCTTTTTTTTTTCTCCACCTTTGGTAAGAATTACTTCACTTGCCTCACACTGCATCAATATTTTATAACTTAATAAGTATGCTTAGAGAACCAAGGCCCTGATCCAGCGAGGCATTGTGCTCCCTTTAAGCAGAAGTAACACCATGGATTTTAATTAACCATGTGTCTCGCCACTTTGCTGAACTGCAGCTGAAGTCCCTGGGTTGTTAGGAATATATGTTACAAACAGGGTTATAATGTGGCAGGGGATAAGAAGTTGGGAGCCACATCTCCTCTTGTAAGATCTGATGCAGGCAGGACTAGGTGAGTCTCTCCTGAATGCAGAGAACAATTAAGCCCTTTGTGTAACAGTATACCTGGAGACGAAAGAGTGGGGCTACCCCACCTGAGTTCAGGGCTTCCTTGGGAGAGAAGCTCTAGCTACAAGCAGAGGCTGAGAAAACTACAAGGACAACTAGCAAGCAATACAACTGTGATGGTTACAGCAATGCTGCCTTGAGGAAAAGCACTGCTTGTGCTGATTGAGGCTTCCTGTTCAGTCCTTCTCCATGTGACATAGGTAAACGACACATCATAAGGGTAAGGCTCTGTCTGTCATCTCCTCAAAAAAGAACCAATCAATCCTTTCCAATCCTCCCCCTCAGGGAAGAGGGAGCAACATCAGGGCCGGCCTTAGGATTTGCGGGCCCCAGGGTGAAGATAAAATGTGCTATTTTGTCATCTTGTTGGGACATGGGAAACTAGGGCCCTGGTGGCCCCGCCCCCTTAGGGAAAATCTCTACAGTGCCCTGAAGGTGGTCATGTTTGGGGCCCCACTGAGAGGGACTGGTGCCCCCACAACCTGTCTCAGTGAGTATAGACACCACTGTAGGGCCCTGAGAAAGAACAGGGCCCGGGGCAGCCGTCCCTGTGGTAAAGCCGGCCCTGAGCAACATTATGCTGCTTTGGGTGTGACTGTGATTGAGGAAACAAGACTTCCTTTAAGATTCTGAATATGTTCACCTTCCAGTGAAATCCAAGAGCTAGGATCCTTCATGACTGCCGTGAGTCCGTGAGTGCCACACACCTCTGGTGAGTGGGAGAAATTTACACTGGACAGGAGGGGTGTGTGCTGGGTGTGCACCCCTACCCATGTGCCACCCATTCCTGCCACCGTATGGAGCATCCCAGATTTTTCCCTGGTGCTCCATGTAGGAGGATGAGTTGGGAATTAGTGGGTCATGGAAACGTGCACCTACCCACCCCGCCTTCAGACTGGTGTTCGGGTGGGTGGGGGGTGCGTCCCATTTTAAAATAGCCTCTGTGTCATCTTGTTGGGACATGGAGCCCAGACAAGTGCCCCAGATATACTAATTAGCTGGCCAAACTTGTTGCCAACAGTCCCATTTTACAGATGGGGAACTAAGGCGGAAAGTGACAGTGGTTTGCCCCAAACTATAGAGGATTTGAACTCAGAACCAGAGCCATATTCGATCCAGAAATTTGGGGCTCAGCATGACTGCTGTAATTCCAAGCCGTTTTCTGATCCTACCTGGCCCTTCATGGAGTGTCATGATATAATAGTATTGCCTAGAGGGTGGGGCCTTCTGTAGCTAAAGAGCCCAACCTGATGTGAACATGAAGGAGTTGGGCCAGGAGTGCATCTACTTGGATGGGACCATTCAGATCCTGCCATGCTCGGGTATGATCACAGGTCTCTACTCAGGACTCTCAGCTCCAAGGCAAGCATACTACCCACTGAATCACACTGGTGCCATAGAGGTCTCTACCGATGGACTGCTAGCTTAAATTTTAATAATAATGAATTAACTTTCAAAGTTTACACAGGGCCAGTAGCTCTTCCTACTGAAATTAATAAGGAGCTGGGATTAAAATCCCATGGTATGATATGCCCTCAACTTTAATTTAACCCATCTACAGGTGAACACTAGAAGAAGTCAATGGCAGTTCTGCCTAAGTAAGGAGTGAGTGAAGTAAGGATTTTAGGAATGGACCTAATAATAATATGTTATATTTATGCAGTACCTATTGCTCAAAAATTACAAACATTGTATGGGATTTCCAGTGCCCAGTTTAGCCTAACTTTGCTCACCTTCAAGTCAACGGAAAACCTTAGCTGCGTTGAAGAGTTACGTCGATACAGGACAATTTGGAAGATCCAACCTATTAATATCAAGACACCCCTATTTGAAAGACAAGAGAGTTTGCTGTTTACTAACCTAATGCAGCACCTCTTTCACAGCACTCGGCAACACTACACAACATACATCAAACCAATTATGCTATAACAAAATAACTCAAATCAAATTTTATTGCATGGCCATCAGCCTTAGCAAAGAAAACATACAATAAACATAAAACAACATAAAACAGTAAGCACAGACAAAATAAATAAATCTAATAGTACTAATACTACAAGTCGAAAGATAATAAAAAGAACCATAAACTCAAAATAAAACCCACAAAAGAAAAAATCCAGTGCAAATCAGGGCCCAAAAAACTCAGGTGAACAGAGCTCCCTTTAAAAAATTGTAGCATATTTAACAAGTCAGGAGGACCTAATCTTATTTGTCTGGGCTAAATATTGCTGTCCTGGATCTATGATGGTTCTTCAACAGAATTTTCAGGTAATCCTTATAGGATCTTCCAGGGAAAGGCTTTAACAAAGGCCAAATTAGACCCTCCCAGACCTCCACATATAGAGCACAATCCAGCTTCATACAAGTCAATGGGAGTTTAGCCATTGACTTCAATGAGAGCTGGATCGTGCAGATCCAGACCTGGCAGTCTCGGTGCTTACCTGGTGCCTGGCAGCTGTGGGGAACTGGATGAGGGCGAATTGTCTGAAGTTGAATCTCGACAAGATGGAGGTGATGTTGGTGGGTAGGGCTGGGGGTGGTGGCTCCCATCATTAACGGGGTTTGTTCTTCAGTTGTATCTGGTACGACGGCTGCAGCCATATGTTTTGGACTAAGATCTGGCCACCATCATCCATGCCTTTATTACCTCTCAATTAGACTACTGTAATGCACTCTACGTGGGGCTGCCTTGGGGACCGTTCGGAGGTTTCAGCTGGTGCAGAATGTGGCAGCCCGTCTCTTAACGGAGATGGGTTGCCGCAAGCACATTACACCAGTGCTCCGTTCTCTGCACTGGCTGCCTATTATCTTCTGGGCCCAATTCAAGGTGTTGGTAATGACCTACAAAGCCCTAAACAGCTTGGGCCTAGCTTACCTGTGGGACCACCTCAAGCCCTGGATCGTATTGGGACCCCTGCGGTCAGCCGGGGACGCCCAACTCAAAGTCCCCTGGGTTTCTCGGGGGGCAACGATGGGGAGGGCATTCTTGGTGACTGCTCCCAGACTGTGGAATTCCCTCCCAACAGAAGCCCACTTGGCCCTGAACTTCCCCTCTTTCCAAAGACAGTGTAAGACCTGACTGTTCTGCCGGGCCTTTGGAGAGGGAGACAGGTAGGGTGGGTTGAGGAGGGGGGTGGGTTCTGCCCTTTTTGTATATTTGTAATTAATTTTAAATTGTATATTTTGTGTTTGTTTTATTATTGTTGTTATATGTTTTGTAAGCAGCCCCGAGCTGCTCTGTGAGCAGGAGGGTGCAGGGTAGAGAGAGAGAGAGAGAAATAAGCTAGCTATCTGCTTCAGGAAGGGAAATGGCCAGTATTGCCCATCTAAAACAGCAGAGGACAAGGAATTTATTCAGTGTCAGACCCCCTTACCGGCGGTGGGGGATTACGAGAGGAAGGGGTCGAGGCTGCGGGGGTTCCAGGCAGCAGCAGCTCACACCGCCACCAGCAGCAGGGCCTCTGCAGATGCAACCGGGCACACTCCACCGCCCCCTCCAGGGCGGAATAGGACATAGCGGCGCAGGTCACAGGGACTAGTGAGTACATGCGCAGAGACACTGCAGGCTCCAGGCGCTCAGAGTGCCTGCACAATCGCCCAAAGCTGACAGGAACAGGGTAGGCCTATAAAGGCCTCGCGCCGGGGGTGCTAGACACCAGTAATCAGAGTACGCTTAGAGAAACTGGCCCCATTGCGATTTCTGTGTAGGAGAGAGAGCTTCCTTGAGGACCATGTACAAGGCGAGTGCATGGAGAGCGTGAGTGTGCCCCTGTGTATCTTTCCTTTCACCATGGGTGTCCCTTCCTCCCATCCTAAGCATGAGTGTGGTGCAGGTGTGTAGGGCACAGGCTTTCCCTAAGTCCTGGTGCTCCCTCCTGTGTGTTTCCCCTGGGCCCCTGAAGGAGTCCTGCCCCCCCACCCTTCGCTGGTCTGTCTTGGGTGATTGGTGCCCGAGTGCAGGGATCTGGTGTTCCACTGGATCCCGGGCCCAGTGATGATCTAGGCCCGATCCTCTTTAGGGTCCTGGCCACCCTTGATCCTGAGGGCACGTTTTTCCACCGGGCTCCCCTGAGAGCGGTCCAGGAGCACCTGGCCCGCCCTCGCCCTTGTCTCACAACCCTCATCGTAGTTCCCATCCCCACCCCGAAATCCTCACAGTATTACCGGCACCCTCTGGCTCAGACAGCCGCAGACCATGAGTCAGGTCGCAGAGTTAGGGGATTTGACCTGGGCTGTTCAGGCCCTGATTCACGAGGTCAAGGATCTGGGGGAATCACCAGAATCAGCTGGTGTCAGCCCAGGTGGCAGCCCAGGCAGTGGCCCAGGTGGCAGCCCAGGCAGTGGCCCAGGTGCCCCCGCCACCGGTGCCGGTCCCAGCTCCCACGGGGCCCTTGACTCGAGAACCCAAAACCCCCGTGGATAACTAAATTCACAGGGAACCAAAAATTGTTTCCAGGGTTTGTCACTTTGTATGAGCTGACCTTCCACCTGCAGCTTCGCAGCCATGCTGCCAATGAACTGAAGGTGGCCTTTATAATAGGAAACCTGGATGGGTTTCCCCTAGTGTGTGCCACCCCCCTATTTGTTAATGACAGCCCCCTGTTGATTACAAGGCCTTCCTACAAGAGTGTTGCATGTTGTTTGATCATCCCCATAGGGTAAAGGATGCAGAGTCCACTATAATGAGTTTAAAGCAGGGAAGGGGCTCAGTCATGGAGTATGTGACCCAGTTCCAGCAGCTGGCCTTAGATCTCGGGTGGCCGGACAATGTTCTCCGAGTCCATTTCTGAAAGGGGCTCACAGACTAAGTGAAGGATCAATTGTCATCTACTGCTATGCCCCCCAGCTTGGGGGAACTGGTGATGCTGACCCTGAAAATCGAGGAGCGGTTGAATGAAAGGAGGCAGGAGCGGCAATTCGAAGGCACACGGGGGCCTGGGCCTCAGCCGGCCGGCATTACCCAAAGGTCTGCAGGGGAGAGGACCTCAAACCCATGCAACTCAGAGCCGTACGGGGGCCACTAACTCCAGAGGAGAAAGAGCGTCACCACGCAAGCCACTTATGTTTTTATTGTGGTGACAGATCACATTTTGCTCAAGGGTGTCCGTCCCTGCCCCCAACAAGGAGAGAAGTGGGAAACGCAAGACCCCGGGATGGACAAGGTGCCCCGGTAGGTAAGATGTCACCCTTGTTGTTCCTTCAAGCGTTGGACCCCTCCTGAGCCCATTGTTGTGTCTCCCTGACCATCCAGAAGGATCCACATCACTTGTTTGTGGCTTGGGCACTTGACTCCGGGGCCTTGGGCAACTTCATCAACCAGGAATTCTGTGAAAAGCAGGGTATTCCAACGGTTCCCCGAGCCTGGCTGGAAATGGTGCATTCTATCGATGGTTCCCCACTAGTGTCCAGGGCGGTAACAGAGCAGACCATACTGGTGGTGTAATCCTTGGGACAACACCAGGAAGTTCTTCATTTGGATGTAGTGACAGATCCATTGTTCCCCCTGGTGCTGGGCATACTCTGGCTAGTGCAACATAACCCCATCATAAACTGGCATACTTGGCGAGTTACGTTCCCGGGGGACAGCGACCAGCACCCCGTAGGTAACGACGCAGTCCCGGAGCATGTCCGAGGTCTCTGTGCTGCAGTTTCGTCATGTGTTACCTTTCTATTGGAATATCAGGACCAGGACGATGTGTTTAGCGAGCAAGAGGCGGCGGTCCTAACCCTGCACCGCCCCTACGATTGTCCAGTGGACTTGCTCCCGTGCACCAAACCCCCATTTGGGCATTTCTACACCTTGTCCAAGCCAGAGTTGGCTACACTGCGGGAGTACTCGGATGAACATTTGAAGCGGGGTTTCATTTGCTACTCTTCTTCGCCTTTGTACCCAAAAAAGATGGTGGCCTTCATCCCTGCATTGACTACCGCAGCCTGAACGCAATCCCAGTCAAGAACAGGTACCCCCTTCCACTGATCCCGGAGTTACTTGACCGGCTACAAGAAGCGACCATATTCACCAAATTAGATCTCCATGGTGCATACAACCTGCTGTGGGTACAGGCCGGGGATGAGTGGAAAACAGCATTCCGCACAAGGTATGGGTATTTTGAAAGCTTAGTTATGCCATTTGGCCTCACCAATGCACCTGTGGCATTCCAACACTTTATTAATGACATCTTGCAGGACCTCCTCGATGTCTGTGTGATCGCCTATCTAGATGACATTCTTTTTCCTCTTCGCGGCAGGAGCATGTACGCCATGTACGAACGGTGCTGCAATGTTTATGACATCGACTTTATTGCAAGTTGGAGAAATGCATCTTTCACCTATCCTTCGTGCACTTCCTGGGCTTTGTAATCACTCCCACGGGAATACATATGGATCCTGGCAAGGTGCGTGCCATCTGGGAGTGGCCGGCCCCTGCATCTGTGAAAGCCCTGCAATGCTTCCTAGGAAAGACCAATTACTACAGGCAATACATTCCAGAGTACATGAAGACCACCATCCCTCTCATGCGTCTGCTAAAGAAAGGGTAACCCTTTCGACTGGCGAGTGAGCAACAAGACGCCTTCGGTCGACTGAAGATGGCCTTTTTCTAGGTCCCCATCCTGCGACACCCGGATTTCGAAGAGGTCTTCATCGTAGAAACCGATGCCTCCAATATGGCCATAGGAATGGTTCTCCTGCAACAAGATTGGAAGCAGCAGTTCTCCTTCCCATGCGCTTTCTACTCCTGGCAGCTGACCGTCGCCAAGAGAAAATACACCATCCTAGATCAAGAACTCCTGGCCATAAAGACTGCCTTCACCACGTGGAGGCATTATCTGGAAGGGGCAAAACACCCCATACAGGTCATCACTGACCATAAAAATCTCACATACCTTCAGTCAGCCAGAATCATTAATGCCAGACATGCCCGCTGGGCCCTCTTTTTTTCAAGTTTTCATTTCCAGATCCACTACTGACCTGGGTACTGAAATGTACTAGCCAACACACTATCGCATTACTATGGGGAATCCGGCATTCCGCCGGTGATGGGTGAGCCCATCCTTACTCTCTCTGTCTTTTCGGCCACCACCACTAGCATGGAAGGGAAACCCTTAGGACCCCGAGAAGTCGACGGCTGCATCCCCATGCCGCCTGACCATCATGATGCACCTTTAGCGGGACACCCGGGGCAGCAACGCACACTGTCCCTCCTTCAAAGACACTTCAGTTGGCCCACCCTAAATGTGGACGTTAAGCGCTATGTTCAGGGATGCGCCTGTTGCACCAGTACTAAGGTGCCGCAACAACCACCGTCGGGCCTCCTTCAGCTAGCACGACTTCCGCAAGGACCTTGGCAGCGCATTGGACTCGATTTTATCCTAAACTTCCTCCAGCACAGGAAAAGGACCCTGTCCTCATCATCATGGATCCTTTTACAAAGATGGCGCACTCCATAGCCACAAAAGGGCTCCCGACGGCCCAGCAAACTGCCCTCCTGATCCTGCAACACATCGTCCAGTTGCACGGCATACCCAGGGAAATCATCTCGGATCTTGGATCGCAATTCACTGCTTGCATTTGGAAGGCCCTGTTTGCCAAATTACAAGTACAAGTGAAACTCACTACGGCCTACCACCCACAGGTCAATGGACAGTGAATCAACATTTGGAACAGTACCTTCGCTGCTATATTGATTACCTACAGGACAACTGGGTACAATTCCTTGCCCTCGTGGAATTTGCTTATAACAATGCCAGCAACGCATTCTTGGGCACGTCTCCTTTTTTTGTCAACTATGGCTTCCATCCGCGGTTACACTTGACCCATCTTCCCGCAGTGACTGTTCTGGCAGCGGGGGCGCTGGTGCAACAAATACAATGAGCCCATGCACAGGCACGCACCTCCCTCATGCAGGCTCGACAAACCTATAAAAGGTACGCCAATTGACGCTGACCACAACCATCACTCACGCCAGGGGACATGGTATGGGTAGATCGCCAGCAGTACCCATCGCAACACCTGTCCCCAAAACTAGAACATCGATACATGGGTCCGTTCCCCATTCTTCGTTAAGTTAATGAAGTGACCTATAAGCTATGACTACCGCCGCAGCTTTGTATTCACCCCACCTTTCACGTCTCCTACTTAAAACCTGCACACAAACCCTTGTTTCCCATTGCAGCAGCTCAGCCACCTCCAATACCGTTCCTAACTGAGGAACCCGAATACGAGGTCTGGGCCATCTTGGACTCCCGCAGGAGATGGGGATGAGTGTTCTATCTAATTGACTGGAAAGGCTACACGGCCACTGACCACTCCTGGGAACCAGCCTCCAACATCCATGCTCCCAATCTCGTCCAGTTTCAACGCTTGCATCCTGGGAAACCGGGAGCACCCCAACGGACCTGGCCATGATGGGGGGTACTGTCAGATTCCCTTACCGGCGGTGGGGGATTCTGAGAGGAAGGGGTCGAGGCTGCAGGGGTTCCAGGCAGCAGCAGCTCACGCCACCGCCGGCAGCAGGGCCTCCGCAGACACAACCGGGCACGCTCAAGCCCCCCTCCCCCCGCAAGGGGCAGATGCTGCTCAGGTGGAACAGGATGTAGCAGCACAGGCCGCAGGGACTAGCAGGTGCATGCACTGGTCTGTCTTGGGTGATTATTGCCTGAGGGCGGGGATCTGGCGCTTTAATGGTTCCTGGGCCCAGTGATGATAGGCCCGATCCTCTTTAGGATCCTGGCCACCCTTGATCCTAAGGGCACGTTTTTCTACCAGGCCCCGCTGAGAGAAGTCCAGGGGCAGCTGGCCCGACCTCGTCCTTTTCCCTGTCTCGCAACCCTCACCGTAGTTCCCATCCCCCCCATAAATCCTCACATTCAAGCATGGAAAAACAAGTTCCTTTGATTAGTAATAGAAAGGCTGACCAAATAAGGGGCAAGAGAGCCCTTAGAGGGTTATAAAGTGAGGTAAGAGGAAATGAACAGGGTCAGTCTTAAATTTGCTACATCCTCCTGATGGTTTAAATCCAGTAGTCTAGTCTTCAGTTCAATTTTGGCCTATAAGTACCCCATATACATCAAATATGGGACTGAAAAGCTGAGAAGGTTCAGCTGAACCTGACACATCCAACATCTAGGGCTACTGTCACTAAGCAACAAGGGCAGCAAGCCCAGAGGGGGAGGGGGAGGCTCAAAAGAATCAGGCGTAACCAGGATTTAGTGATAGCACACCACACCAAGGTAGAAACTGAAATTCTGCCAGATTCTAACTTTAATGCGGCATTTGGTGTCCCCACGTGCTGATAAGGTCACTCTGGTGACCTTAAAAATTTGAGTTAAGCCACTTTGATATCCTGCTATTACCACCCCATGACTTAAAACAGTGCAAAATTGCTGCTACGTTTTTGTTGGCCTCCTCTATTGCCAACCTGCAGTGAATAGCCCATGCACCCAAAGACTAAAATACAATTCCAAGATATCTATATGAGCTCACCTGCTCAATTTCGCTCCTATCCAATTCCCACCTATGATAAATCCGGCATTTGGAGAACACCATAATTTTTGTCTTCCCATAATTAATGGTTAGTTTTTCTCTGTGGCAATATTCAGCAATATCTCTGAAAATTCTTCTCATTCCCACCAGGGTCTGGGACATTAAGGCAGCATCACTGGCGTAAAGAAGACAGGGTAGCTGTTTGATGTCAAGTTTGGGGGGATGTTTCTCGGGAGATAGAAGGACCAGAATCAGATCGTTGATATAAAGATTGAATAGCGAAGGGCCAAAATGCAGCCCTGGTGGTTATAACAAAATAAAACAGCCATTTCCTGGAGCTGCATAAAGGAAATGAATATAAGGACATAGGAGCAAAAGAATGGTCACAAAAGGTTAGATCACTAGTCACACTAGTTCATTGCCATGTTACCTACAAGGACAAAAAATAATATCAGACAAAGCTGTAAGAAACCCTGAGGAGAATAGTTATGGAATAACCTGACTGTTATTCCTGCAATGGAATAGCCTGCCTCCTAATCACCTCAGCTGGAGGGTAGCTTTGAGGCATGAGGATTTATTTCCCTTCTGATTTTATTTTTCTTTAATCCTTATCAAGGTAATTCTAGATTCTCCTGTGTTCACTACTGAGGAAGGTTGTCCAAGTTAGTGACATCAAAAAAGGCACGACTTAGCAAGAACAGAGAACATGAATAGTGGGGGAAAGGGAGCGGACACCTATACCCCCAAAGAACATTCCTTGTGGCAGATTGTCCTAAAAGAGAGGCAAACACAATTCCCATCTATAACCATAGTAACAAAGTACTTTCAAGCTCAAGTCAAGGATAGTTACTACCAGTGCTTAATTTATACAAAATGAATTGTTGGGACCCAAACCTGCCTTGCAAGCCACGCCCCTTTCCCCAGAACTTGAGAGAACAGGGAACTGAACCCTAGTCTCCAGCTAGTAATCTAACCACTAGACTAACCTACCTCTCTACAGCTGACTGTGGAACAGAGGTTCCTGTAAATTAATCTTTCTGATGGTCAGCACAGGGGATACGGGACAGAAGTCATTAATGGCAGCCAAATAAACCATGCAGGCCAGGGTTCTTCTGGCTTTCATTTCTACTCAGGACTCTCAGTTCCAAGGCAAGCATACTACCCACTGAACCACACTGGTGCTATAGAGCTCTCTACCAATGGATTGCTAACGTCATTTTTAACAATAATGAATTCAATTTCAAAGTCTACTCCGGCCATATGCCTGTAACATGTTCAGCAACTAGCGAAATCCAAGTGAACGTGAGTCCCAAATAGAAATGAAAGCTAGAAAAACACCGCCTCCATGGGGTCCTGCAGGGTTTCCTGTCATCTCCTCTTTTGTTCAATGAAGCCACTGGGCAAGATCATGCGGATGTTTGCAGTGAAGTGTCTGTGACCGTGGGACGTTTCTTTGGAGATTTAATTGGGGAATTTAGCTCCTTCTACAGACCACACAACTAGACACTCCCACTGTGTCCCAGTGTCGCACAGGGTTACCCTTAATTTAGTACTGGCCTCTACACTCGCCCCTACAGCCAGTCCTCTTCCCCACCAAAGGGGGGCGTTTCCCACAAACATGGGTCCCTCCGAATACAAAACATTAAAGCAAACAAAAGTCCATTCCTACGGCTTGGACAGTTCCCACCTGATTCAGATGCGTCTCAGTTCTTGAATCCAGCCTACTACGCCTCAAAAGCCTCCAGCGCCAGGAGTCCAAAAATGGGCTTCCTTCAACCCTGTCTGGTTCTTTGGCCCAGTATCAGCCAGGCTCCTCCAAGAGGTCTGTTCCCTTCAACAGCCTTGTTCCAACCAACTCCTGTCTCCAAACACAGCTGCCCTCTCTCCTGCTCGTTGCCTGCAACCTGATTAGCACAGTCCTTGTCTGGTGCTACTCTCCTATTTGTGTCCCTCTTAAAGGGGTATCATCCCTTTTCTGTTTAATTATACTGTGTTCTGCCACAGTGTCATCAATATGCTTATGACACCCAGCTCTTCCTCTTTTTTTAACCCAACCCAGATTCTGCAGTCTTGGTGCTTGGCTGCGACTGGGGACTGGATGAATGGGAGCCAATTGAAGCTGTTGCTGAATCCTGACAAGACTGAAGTGACAATGGTTGGCCAGCCCTGTGACTTGGGAGGGAATTGTGACTCCTCTTATTGATGGGGTCCAGCCCCCTTTGGTCACTCAGGTTTGCAGTCACTTCTGGACCCCTTGCTGTGCCTGGATAATCAGGTTGCAGCAGTAGCAAGGAGCACTTTTTTTTTTACCAACTCCATCTGGTGGGAAGGCTGCAGTCTTTTCTTTCTGATTTGAACCTGGCCACTGTCATTCATGCTTCCCTCACCTCGAGGCTAGATTACTGAAACGCGCTCTATCTGTGTTCCTTGAGGACTATTTGGAAGCTGCAGCTGGTCCAGAATGCAGCGGCCCAGCTCTTGTCGGGGACAGGTCACTGGGAGCACATTACACCAGTGCTCCGGATTACTCATAGCTTTCTGGCCACACTTCAAAGTGCTGGTTTCGACCTTTAAAGGCCTACGCCCTTGTTATATGGTTTAAAACTTTTTGTAAAGCGCTCAGAGTGCCTTGTAAGGCAGAGGGTTGCTGTAGAAATAAAATCATTATTATTATTAAATGGCCCAGACCTCATATATCTAAAAGACTGCCTTTCCTACTGTGCCCTTGGAACAGGGTGAGTTGCCTCACCGCTGACTCCTTACCTGGAACACTTGTAAGATATAGTAGAAGGCAGATCCAAAGCTGCCATTAAGGGGTCAACTACAGCAGCGGGGCTTAATTAGCCCTGGCTAGCTAAGTGGCAGCAGTCGCCTTCAGAGCAGACCAGTGGGACAAACTGTGGAGTAACAAGGGGTGGGAGCAACGAGCAGCAGAGAGAACTTGCTGTAGCAGACATGTTAGTTTGGGACTCTAGGCCTTTGTGTAGGCTGTTAGCTTCTAGGGAGCTAGGCCCAGAGAGTGGGCTATTAGGAGAGACCTGGGCAGGGCTTATTAGCAGCAGACAACCTGCAGGAGGAAGGAGGATTTTGGCCGGCATTGCCAAAAAGGAGTGAGCCAGTGAGAGTGGCCCAGCTACAAGCGGAGTCCTGGGGCCGCTTCCCCTGTACAAAAGCGGCTTGCCCACTAAGTGGGAAACCAAGGTCTGGCACAAGACAGTGCGTGGATGGAGGTTCCCCTAGAAGATGTCACCGCTGGAACCAGACAGGGCAGCCAGCAGGAGTGCCGTGGAGGCAAGAGGCAACAGCAGAGGAGGTCACAGGAGGAGTGAGGAAAGCCAAACTCTTTGCTGAGAGACAGACTGATTTTGAGGCCTGAACAAGCAAACCTGATGAGCACACTGTGTGACATGGCTAGGAACCAGGAAATGAACTGGGCAAACTGGGTGGCCAAGATGAAGTGGCTGGCTGCCTCAGGGAACATTGGGTTACCTCGGCCTGAAGTGGGTATTCCTGCCACAGGCCTGTCAAGGCCCCTGAGGTCGGATGGGAGCACCCGCCTGTGAGTTTCATCTGCTACTCTTGTCCGTCCAATGGGGGCACATGGGCGAGGGTGGGCGTTCTCAGTTGTTGCCCCAATGCTGTGGAACTCCCTCCCCCTGGAGATTTGTCTGAGCCTGAGTATCTTTCTGAAGCAGTGTAAGACCTTTCTTTTTAGTAAGGTGGGGATAGGGATTAGGTGGGAGGTTGGGAAGTGGTTGGGGTTGGAGTGGGGAGGGTTTTTTGCTGAATTGTATTTGAATGTCTTTTAATTGTATTTTATGTTTTTTGGGAGTCATCCTGAGCCTTCAGGGAAGAGCGGGGTAAAAATGTTAATAAATAGATAAATAGATAAAACCCTGATATGGCCAATATCAGCTTTTCCCAGGCCTTTCACATTTCTGGGTTCACACTCCTAGTAGGAATATTTCCCAGGGCTGAGCTCCCCCTTGAATTTAATTGTTGGAGCTGAGCCCTGGCAAGTCCCCCAACAAATTAAGTCCTGGTTGCTACATGTTCTGTTGATATATAGCTAACCATGATTGATTTGGTTGGGTGACAGATAATCTATTATGCACTTATACTTCAACCTTACTAAATCAAAGGCAGTTTATTCTAGCATAATGAAGCTGCGCTAAACAGGAGAGTACACCATTGCGAAGTGGCAGCTTTGCTTTACTTGAAACATATCTCTTTACAAGCTGAAGATCTTCAAGAAAATGTAATTCATCATAGAGAAAGTGGCAAAGGAAGGCTGGAAGGTGTGGTAAAAAAGAAGACTCCAAGCATGGAAGAGAAGCCAAAAAGAGAGTAATTGAGTGTTTTGTTTGGGGAGTGGGAAGAGGCTAGCAGTGAAAACAAATGAGACATTAGCCTGAGAGTCACCTGCTCATCTGGTAGGTTGCTGCCAGATGTTTGCTCACTGTGACCTCAGGGAGGTCAGGCGGCTGCTATGGGATGTGTGGGCTGGCGGTGGTTAGCGACACAGCCCTGGTGAAGGCCTGGCCACCTGGGCTAAAATGGGCTAACGGGTCTCCCTCCCATGTATTCAGGTCACAAGGCCGGCCAACCAGCATCACCTCTATCTTGTCTGGATTCAGCTTCAATTGGCTCACCCACATCCAGTCCACAACAGCAGCCAGGCACTGGGTAAGCACCAAGACTGCAGGACCGGGACTTGGGTCAGATGAAAAAGAGAGGAAGAGTTGGATGTCATCAGCATACTTGATGGCACTTCACTCCAGGTCACTGAACAATCTCACCCAGGAGCCTCAGATACAGATACACATTGAACAGAAGTGGGGACAACTCATGGAACCTTAAAGAACCCCACAAAGGAGCTCCCGAGGAGACAACAAGCTACTACCCTTCACTACCCTCTGGGTTCTCCCAGCCAGGAATGAGTGGAACCACTCAAGAGCAGTCTCACAAACCCCTGCCAAGACCCAGCTGTGTCAACAACACCCCATGATCAACGGTATCAAAGGCCATTGAAAGATCTAACAAAATCAACAGGGTAGAATTACTCCTGTTGATTTCCAGGTTTGGAGCTGGCAGTCGCTGGGGCACCTCTGTCCCCTGGGGCTTCTGCAGGCACTGGCCTCCATTCTCCTTGCAGGGTTCCTGTGTGAAGGCAACGTGTGTTTGGATTTCACGCATGTTCCTTTAAGGGCTGAGGTGGGTGCAGTGAGCCAAGATGGCTGTGTTCGCTCAGGGAGTCAGAGAATCTATGATCTGGGCAGGGCTCATGGGGCTGTTCAGACAGACAACAACTCTGTGTTTGCCTGTTAGCCTGGGTTTTGCCAGCTTGCTCCACAAGGTGTACTCTTGGGCCCTTTTTACACGAGATACACCCACTCATGCCCACGCAGCAGACCTGCATGGGCATGAGTGGGTGCCATCCATGTGACTGCCATGGTGGATGGGTGTGTGTGCTCCCGTAAAACACGTATGCCCACCCACATCCACCCATTGCCCTCTCATGGAGCAATTAGCCAAAACGGTTACTGCTCTATGGGTGGGGATACATAGGGTCGCGGGGGGGGGGGGGAGATTGGTGTGCACCTGTGTACACTGCCCATGCTGCCACACACACACACCCCGCACCCCACCCCACCCCTGCAGCCCGTTTAATAAGGGCCATAGGTCTTCTGGAGCACCCCATGTGCGGCTGCCCCAGAGCAGCTACAGCGTGCTCCGTGTTGCACATCTGGTAGATGCTGTTAAACATGGGAGTAACAGTGGCTTGCTCAGGCAAATGTGGAGCTCCTGTCTGTCTGTTTATACCCATTGAATTATCTACCTGGAATGAGTATTTGTTTCAGCTTTAGGTGACGCAGAGTCTGTGGTTTACGGTCTTTTGCTCTAATATTTGTGGGAGGTGCACAGTAATTGCTGTTGGTTCTGTTGGATTTCAGATGCTTTCTCTTTATGTCATTACCTGTCTTGAGATTGTATGAGAACAAAACTTCTGGAGGTCATACTTTGGCTGTTTTTAGAAGAGACGGTACCCAGTGGACATGTGTGGTACCACCCATTTAAATGTGGCAGTGAACGGGGGTGTGCTCCCGTGACCCACACACCTTCATCCATCTCCACCCATCTCCCCACATAAAGCAACCCAGGTTGTTCTTTTTGGGGGCATGGGGGGCTGGCAGGTGGATGGGGGCACACACCAAACGCACACCCATCCAATGAACCCTGCCCCAATCACCGGAAGTGCGTGCGTCCGCCACCAAGTGCACATGGACCCACCCCCACCCCCTCCCATAGCGTCCATCTAAAAACAGCCTTTATTAAGATTTATTTATTTAATATTTATTCCTCAATTCATGCTTAGTGCATGTAACCAGATATCCCCGAAAAGCTGTAAGTCTTTGCCGATTATCAGGATTCAAAAGTTCTAAGTTTTTTTCTGGGCTTCCACCATTCCCTTCTTCCCCATGTGACTTACTGGCCCTCCTCAGGCCTCTGTCTAATGGAAACAGGTTATGGATTATGGTCCTGGGTCTCCTTCGTCATGAAGTGGAACCTGGTCTTGCCCTTCTTTGACCAGCTAATTAGATGCCGGCCTTCCCACTGCAACTCCTTGCCTCACCTCCCTTGTGCTCTACCCAGGGTTAGGATCCTTGAAGCCCACTGGTGTCCTCCACCTCTCTGGAGAAGCCCAGGTAAGGCTTGTAAGGTCATTTATGCAAGTACCCTTGTCCTCAGTGAGAACTCAGGCTGTTCTGTATCCTTCAAGACGGGCTCTTCACAGGACTTTCTTTCATAGGGTGCAGCCACAAGAAACAGCTACTACATCCAGCCTTACCACACGATGCAGTGCATCATGTGGCTGGTGGCTGCCAAATGTTCCGCCCACCGTGGCTTGGACAGTGCTCAGCACATAGCAGCCTTACCCAAAATGGGGTAATGCTGCCCAAGGCGTGGTAGCTTGTGTGTCCAGTTTCCATCTGTCCCACTGCACGGCAAGATCTGCTGCAGGATTTTGAGTGGCGGCTGCGTGCTCCAGTCCCATGTGGCCACGTCACAGCAGGGGATGGGATAGTGGGCAGGCTGGGGGGAGGTGGGGCAGGACTGGGTGCCTGCTTGTGTGGCTGGTGTCTTCGCCCACCCCACGCCATAGCAAGAACTCCAACAGTGGCCAGCCAACAAGGGGAGGAGGAGGGACTGTCTACCCTGCTCCCCTTGCTAGCCCCGCAGTGTGGCAGCTGTGCTTGCCTGCCACTGCCACGGGACCACATGGGGACTGGGCCCCCCACAGCTTGTGTGGCTGCATGCACAAATCTCTGTGCTACACTCCAGTGGTGATAGTGACAAAGCATCAGCATATCGCATTGCCGGATGCAATTCAGGCATCTGCTTTTGACTAGAATACTTTTTAAAGATGTCTGATCAAACATAAAGAAACCCAAGTGAATTTATTATTATTATTAATTATTATTAATTATTATTATGATTACAGATTGCTAAATGCAATGGGGGAAAGGTGTTACCAAAAGGGGTTTGATATGAGCAACTGTTAGTCAGAGATGAGTAAAAGTGCAAGAAGCCCAAAGACAGTGAATGAAAAACAACATAGTAGCCATGGGTGTTGATGGCCTGGCTCCAAGGCTGGAATGTTGAAAAGGCTCTCCATCCTGCTCTGCCACTCCTAAGGCTAAAGAGATGCACCACTGTTAATCCACCTCTGAGCTGGATTATCTTTTGCAGATGAAACAATACCTTTCACAGCAGCACAAATCCACTTTTTGCGTGTCATGAAGCGGCTGATCGCTATGCAGAAGTGCAGAGGGGGTTATTAAATAAAATCTTCTCCAAGGCTTTATTTTAGAAGGTGCCCAATGTAATGGGCCAAAACTAATTTCCTCCGCCCCACCAAGCCTCGCAAGGGTGGTTCAAGTAGGCCTAGTAGTTGATGAACGTTTGACAATGGCAGAATCCTAGGAGAGCAGGGAAATTCTTGGCTAGAAGCTGTGTTTACTCCTCACCATTTAATATTAAATCTCTCCGCCTGAGTGTGGGAGAGAAGTAAGTGGGTCAGGCAGCGTTGCAGAGTAAATAAATGCCATTTTACATGTTGTGACATGGTCAAACTACAGTATGTCTGAATTCAACTCAAAGGCATTTTGCTAAAGCAGTATTCAAATGCATTTGGGGTTTGAGTTTTATTTTTGCTTTCACTGATTTTTATTTTTTTTTAAACCAAATAGAAGCGTATAATTTTTATATAGCCAAGCTTTGCAAATTGCTATCACAGCAGAGAGAGAGAGCCTTCCAAAATGGAGATAGTGACCTATTTCACTTTTGTGCAGCCAGCAGAATTAAATCTACTTCGGCTTGAAATGTATTGGCTGTTTGAAAAATTTAACACTCACTCCTTTTTCTTCTATTAATAGAGACCATTAATAAGTAACATTTACAGGTTCTTTTCAGCTTTCACAGCCTCTGTGATGTGCAAGCCCCAGAGTAGGATGAACTATGGAAGACCTCACCAAAAATATATGCTAGTGTTAATCAACATAGCAACGTTGATGGGGGTGGAATTGTGCACATTTACACAGGCAAGGATCAGATCAAGGGTTCTAGATTTACATGAATATTCCTAATTAAAATAATTATTTCCTGTATTAAAAATAGGCAACAAAAAAAGAGAGGTTTAAATATTTGCAAATATATTTTTTATCAAAAAGAAATGAAAAGCATCCTGGAACTTTATTTCCTCACAAACAATGAATTTGATGTGGATCTCAGGGTTACCAACATTCATGTTTTGATGACAAGTCTCACAATTTTGGCAGTTTCATCACATTCAAAACTGCAAGACTTGCAAGAAAATTAGGAAAAGTCCACTGTCATTACAAAAAAGGAAGTTTCTAGCAAAGAAACTATTGAAAATATGACTGAAATGTACCCTGAAATCTCATAAGCTGGAAGGTGAATGGAAAGAAACCAAAGTTTATCAAAACAAATTATTTTCTCATGATTTGGGGGGGTTTAGAGGGAGCTGACTTACAACTATTCAACATTTGGGTTTGTTAACCACGCAACATGCTATTGGTTGCAATCCTGAATCCAGAGAAGTCGATGGCAAAACTCACATTGACTTTAATGGGTGAAAATTACACCCATTGAAAATTATTGCTTGTTCGCAGATCTGGCAGCTGAACTTGTTGGAATGACATCAGAGTGTGTATATGCCCTTTAAAAATAGTCTGTTCCCTGGATGACTTTTCAAAGGGATATTGCCGTGATGGTATCACATATATCCCTGGCGTGGCTATAGCAACTTTGTGCTTATCAAGCAGCGAGAAAACAAGATGGGGCCTTCACATTGTACAATAGCATCTCTCCAAGTCAATGGTGATCCAAGGGAATTCACCTTTGCAGCCATCTACCAGCAGGACTTCAATTTCTAAACAGAAAACAAGCCTACTCTCCCACACCACAAAGGCTCCACATGGGGATAAGAAGCTACAAGCTTCCTGTCTATTGCAGTGAGAGCAAGAGAAGAGAAGAAATTGGCAGAGTAAAGAAGACTCTAACTCAGTGGTTCCCAATCTTTTTGCTTGCATGGCCCCATCTTGAGAGTTAAATATACTCCTGCCACTCCAGACAGTAACAAAGACTTACAACGTGTACCAATAAGAACACAGAAGTGTCAAACTGGGTCAGACCAATGGTCTATTCAGCTCAGCATTCTGTCTCTAACAGTGGCCAGCTGCAGTTATTTCAGAGGAGTTCATAACAGCTCATAATGGAGTGATCTTTTTCCTGCTATTCACTTCCAGCCCCCAACAGTCTGAGGTCTCATTCTCTGCATTGGGATTGTGACCCCATTGGCAGATAGCATGACCGCCACTAGAGGTTGCAACTTCCAGTTTGGGAATCCCTGCTCTAGCAGATGTGGGGAACGTGACTTAGGGGAATTTGTATAATGTTTAAACCTTTGGTAAAGTTAACTTTTGTAAGGATGGGACAGTTTAACTTTTACATCTGGGGTCCATCACTAATGTCTGTTGCTAAGCTAGGCAAAGCAGGGGCGCAAGCTGTGAGCTGATTAAGGTGGAAGAGGTTGCACGACCACAGCATGAAACTAACACCACATGCCAGCTCTGTTGCTCAATAGTTCCTGTCACGCCTGTACTTATGGCTGGAACGGAAAACAACTCACAAAGATTAAAGCAAAAGGCAAGACTAACAAGGTGACTAGAAGGTAAGCTGTTGCAGCACGTGAGTTTGGAAAGAAGCATAGTTTGCCACCACGCCACACGGCAAGTCATCAGCCATTGCTGATGCTGCCATCTGAGGTGGTGTGTCAGCACCCATACAACTGGCCAGAGCCTGGGTATCAGAAGGGGACGTGAGCAGCACCATTCAAGCCTTTTATAAGGCCAGGAGTAATACTCCCGTGGGAGCCCCTCCGGAGACTCGCAAAATGGCGGCGACGCCTGAAGAAGAATCAGGGAGAGAAATGGAGGAGAAGGAATCCCAAACCATGCTGGCCAAGCTCACACACCTGATCCAGCAACAATATGAGACCGCTCAGAAAGACAGAGAGACCATTAAAGAAGGACTGACTAAGGGAATCACAGTAACTGAAAACCTCAGTAAAAAATTTGATGCGTTCACTAAAAGGGTCACTGAGTTAGAGAACAGAGTGAGTCAGCAGGAAGACTTTGCAAATACTAGAGATGAAAAGATGCAGGGGGTGGAAAAAACGGTAGCCTTTCTCATCAACAAAGTTGAAGATTTAGAAAATCGCAGCAGACGCTGCAATATAAAAATTGTGAGGGTGCCTGAGCAGAATAAAAACCACAATGCTAGAGACTTGGTGATGCAAATAATTAAACGGGTATTTCCAACAAAGCCTGAGCTGCATAAAATTGAAACTGAAAGAGTTCACCGGGTCCTCAGACCCAGACCAAAGGAAAAAGAACCCCCAAGAGCAATCATTTTTAAATGCTTGAAATTCCCTGAGAAGGAAGCGATACTCCCTGCAGCTAGGCAAGGGAAGCAGATTTTTTTCCTATCCTGACCTGGCAGTGGAAACACTAAATAAAAGAAGACAGTGGAAAAGTCATCTCAGTCTATTCTACAAAAATGGTATATGGGCACATGTATTATTCCCAGCCAAATTTTCATTCCACTACAAAGATAAACTCAGGGTATTCCAAACGGTGGCACAGCTGGACTCGTACATGGAGAAACACATGACGGACTACAACTGGAGCCAAACTGAAACCTAAACGTGTTAAGAACTCAGATCCACAAGAACATCCAGAATAAAGGACAAGACAGGCCCTTGCTCCCTCTCAATAGCAAATTTGATCCTTATAAAGGAATGGTCACTAAGGTAATGGGCTAATCAGCCCACAAAGGGTATTTTCAGACGTTACGTTACCACACTCAACCACGGTGAATCCCCCGTGGTGGTGGATGGTCCCGTAATGTCTGGTTGCTCGCCCGCAGATGTTCACCACAGTGAACCACCAGCAGTTAGCAAAATAACCATGCTTTCGAAGATGGTCCAGGCACCATCTCAGAAAGCGTGGTTATTTGGACCACAGCCTGGAATCAGTCGACAGTAACGTCCGTTATCCTCGCCGATTTCGGGCTGTGGCCCAGACCCCGGGTCGGAAGGCGGGTGGCTGGGGGAACGTGGGGGGGGGCAGGGTGGGGCGACCACACATTGCACCGCGCAGCCCTGCCCCCCACCATATTCCCTGCAGGAATCAGCCGGAATTGCAGTCTGTTGGATGTGACATTTTGATTCCGGCGGGGAAGCAAAAGGTGATTCTGTGACGGGGCCAATAGGCGGCCCGTCACGTCTGAAATCACCCAAAGTTTACAGTGAAGAGTTAAAACTTACTGCAAAAGTTTACTCACCTAATATCAGTAACACCACTAGATGGTAGCCTTAACCACTCTGAGACTGTTTTCTCCTCTTTTTTTCATGAGGTTTTTATGTTAAAATGTATATATGGTAACGTATGGATAAGTTATAAGTTTGTAAAGAGTAATGATAGGCTACAAAGAGACCATTGAATTCAAAATCCCGGGCTGGTGCAGTAGCACAGTACCACACAAAGCATGTTGATCATTAACCCCCCACCCCCCAGGGTGCTGTTAACCCTGAACTGGTTTAAGTGTTTTAACATTTTCTTTTCATTTTTATTTTATTTTCTTAAGGTTCAAAATGAATATGATGTCGTATTTGTTACTTGGAGAAGGGAATGGAGACAAAAAAGGGACAAATTTAAAAGGTAGAAGGGTAGGAATGTTAAAAAAAAGAATCCACTGGGTGATTTAGAATTTAATATGTACTACAGACTGGGAAAAGAGATGAGAAGAACTGATCACATTAAGGGTAAAACCTCCAGTACTAAACACAAAATTATACATGGCAGAACTTAACATTTGCACAGTCAATGTGAAAGGTTTAAATTGCCCCATAATGAGGCGTAAATTTTGGCAATTTGTAGGACACAACAAAATTGATATTATAGCAGGACAGGAAACCCACCTATTTAGAAAGGATAACTTTAGAATAAAAAAATAAAAAATTCACTGAGATACACTTTGTCAACACCAACAGCAAAAAAGCTGGGGAACTGACAGGAATAGCTAACTCACTCAACTTTAAACGCCTCAAACAATAGGGGACAAAGAGGGCAGGTACCTTATAGTAATAGGTACAATAGCTGACATAACATACACAATCGTGTGCATCTACACCCCTAATAAAAACACGTTAATCTTTTTAAAAGAAATAATCCCAATTATTAAAAAAGAACTGAGTGGCAGATTGATATTGTGTGGAGACTTTAACTCCCCATTATTCATGCTAGACAATTCAAATCCATCAAAATTTTAAAAAACCCAGCAAAAAATGATGAAATTATTTGAGGAGGAAGACTGAATAAGTGTCTGGAGAACCCAAAACCCAACACAGAGAGATTATTCCTTCTATTAGAGCAAACACATGACTTATTCCTTAATTGACCATATAGTAATTGAAAAAAGACAATTTAACACCTGCTTTCAGAGCCAGATAATACAAACAACCTTTACAGATCATAACGCAGTCTGGGTAAAACCAACAGACAATACCAAACACAATAAAGGCAAACACAACAGCTGGATGCAGAACAAAACAATTTTAATGGATCCACAAATCAAGAAGAGAATACAAAAAGATCTAAAGGATTATTTTAATAACAATGATCAGGGTGATATCTCCCCGTTAACGCTATGGGATGCCATGAAGGCATTTGTCAGAGGGTCATACATTTCTGCTGCAGCCTATAAATGGAAAGAAAAAAGGAGAGAGGTTAATGAATTACAATTAAAATTGGCAGCCCTCCAAAATATGCAAAAATTAAACCCGACAACAAAAAGGGGAAAGAAAATAGAGGAGATAAGAGGAATGATTGAAGCCATAGACACAGAACACATAATTAAAAAGCTGATTCACCAAACAATTTTACTTTGAACGGGGAAACAAGCTGGATAAAACACTGGCTTGGCTACTTAAAAGAAAGAGGGAAAAGAAATATATATCCCATACCAGAGATAAAGCGGGAATAACTAATTTGACGGGACCAAATAAAAAATAGATTTGAACAATTTTATACTGAACTCCACCAGTCAATACAGCCCTCAGAACAAGCCACAAAGGAGTTCTTAGATGAACTAACCATGCCAAAACTGAAAGAACCACAGCTAGCATATTTAAATGTCCCAATCTCAAAAGATGAAATTGTTGACACAATCAAGGATCTCCCTAGCAACAAGGCCCCTGGAAGATACGGGTGCCTCTCAGAGTTTTACAAAATGTATAGTGCAGAGCTAGCACCAGTGCTAGAAAAAGTATTCAGGGCCTTCATTAGTCAAAAAAGTTTGGTCCCCACCTTCTATGAAGCCAACATAACATTATGTCCCAAGACTGGGAAGAACTTGGAGGAGTGTGCAGGATACCGACCAATCTCCCTACTTAACTCAGATTTAAAAATATTTACTAAAATTATGACTAGCAGATTACAAGGTTGTATCAAAGATCTAATATCTCCAGATCCATCAGGACGATCACAGGACGAATGGGCATAGATAATGTAAGAAAGGTGATAAATGTCATGCATAAAATTAAACAAGATAGGACAGCAGTGGCTATAATCTCACTAGATGCAGACAAGGTCTTTGATCGCCCGGAATACCAATTCCTCTTAAAAACAATGGAACAAATGGGTATAAAGGGAAGATTCCTAGAATGGGTAAAAATCATCTATAAAAATCCCACTTCGAAACTCATAGTTAATGGTGAACTGACAAACAAATTTGAATTGCAGAGAGGCACGAGTGCCCCCTTTCGCCCTTGCTCTTCAATATTGGGTTAGAGCCACTTGCACGGCAATAAAACAAAATACAGCAATCAAGGGGATACAATTTGATGATCAGCAAGTGAAAATTGCATTGTATGCAGATGATACAATGCTGTTCCTCTCAGACCTCCAACAATCCATAGTAGGGGTGGGACTACCGGATCTTCCAGTATCCGATACTGCTGGTATTTGGTGTACCGGCAGTATCAGATTAAACCCGGTAATCTGGCCCATTTACCGGGTTCCCCTGTACCGGATTATTTACATTTCGGCCATTCAAATGAATGGCCGCAATGTAAAAAAACACACCAAAAAACCCCCCACTTTGCTTTCCCTCCCCAGTCCAGGCTGCGTGGGTGGAAGGGGGGACACCCTTCACCCACCCTGCCCAGACTGGCTTTAAAACAAAAAAAATTCCCCCGAAGTCCCTGCTAGTGTGGGCTCCGGGCCGACGACGACGACCCGGAGCCCACACCAGCAGGTACGATCCCTGGGGTGGGGGGTGGTTTAACACACACCCCACCCCAGGGATCAGATCACCCTGCCTACCTTGTGCTCTGGGCGGCGGCGGCGATCTGACTCCGGCGGCTTCAGCGCTGGCTGTGACTGCCGGCTTCAGCGCTACTAGGCCTTCTGGTGAAAACTGGAAGTTCACCGGAAGGCCTAGTAGCGCTGAAGCCAGCAGCCACAGCCAGCGCTGAAGCCGCCGGAGTCAGACTGCCGCCACCACTGCCGCCCGGAATGCAAGGTAGGCGATCCCTGGGTGGGGAGGTAGGGTGATCCCTGGGGTGGGGGGGGTGTTAAACAACCCCCACCCCAGGGATCACCCTAGTACCTGCTGGTGCGGGCTCTGCGTCGCCAGCAGCAGCCCGGAGCCCAGGACTTCAGGGGAAAATTTTTTTTTTAAAACCAGGCTGGGCAGGAAGGGTGGGGGGTGCTCCCCCTTCCACCCGCACAGTCTGGGAGGGGGAGGGGGGGAGGGTTTTTGTATTTTTTCCCATTGATTTCAATGGGGACAGTTCCCCATTGAAATCAATGGAACAAATCCGGTACCGGTAAACCGGTACACAAATCCGGCAATCCATTTTTTTTTAATCCGGTAACCGGTAAATCCGGTAGCCAGTATTTGACCTGGTGTCCCACCCCTAATCAGTACCAGACACTATAAAATTGCTAGAACGATTTGGCAACCCCTCCGGATACAAGATAAACTTATCCAAATCACAAATGTTCCTACTTAACAAACAAGGTATCCCCAGGACGGAGATTGAGAGAATCACCATTTTCCAAATTAATAATTAACACTTGAAATATTTAGGAATTAATCTGACAAAAAACATTACGCATTTGTACAAAAGTAACTACTTACCTCTAATAGATGAAGCCAAAAAACTGAGACACTCATGGGCGACAACAGGATGCTCCTGGATGGGAAAAATAAATTTAGTTAGACTGATTCTTTTACCTAAACTACTATATACAATAATGGCACTACCTATTCAAATCCCAAAAGAGTTCTTTAACACACTGAATACAATTATAAACAATATCATTTGGAACAAAAACAAACCAAGGTTTAGAAGATCAATTCTGCAGACTTCCGTAGAAAAGGGAGGTTTAAACCTCCCAAATTTTAAGTTTTACTACTGGGCCTCAATCCTGAGGGGCATTAAGTTCTGGTATAAGGCTGCAATGGGTGGAAATGGAAAGGCAATTATTGAAGGTAGAAAAATTTAGTAAATTATTTGTTGAAGAATCACCACAATAAATGCAGGCCCAAGATAAATCATCACATCCATTTGCTGGAATTGCAATACGAATTTGGAAAATGTGTCAAAATAAATTAGAAATCCAACAAGGAAAATCACCTCTAAAGCCAATAATATGTGAGACTCTATCTCTAAATAAGAAAGAAAAAGAAACCCTGATTAATGGCCCCGCCCAAAAAGGACATTTTTTTGTTAATAAGGGACTCACAACAGAAATTATCCAAACTAAGTGCAAGGAAAACTTGGACCCCTGGCTCTATACTAAAATACATAGTTACCTTTTACATCCCCCAAATAAACCACACTTTATAAGAGAACCCCAACCTCTCAAAATGCAACTGTTTAATAAAAGCCCACATAGAAAACTAATATCCAGATTATATCAGATAGTCAGAAACATTTCCTACCTACCAGATGCTGGGTATCTAACTGTATGGGGGGAGGAGTTACGATTGATGATGGCTGAAGCACAGATGACAAGAATCTGGTCGCATATGAGTAAATGTGCATGATCCCTGATGGTCAGGGAACCACAGATCAAATTGACTTTGTGCTTTTACCTCACCCCTGAAAAGATTCATCAGGCAGAGAGTACAGTGATCAGTGCTGGAGAGAGTGTGGACAAAAGGGCACCTATATACACCACTGGTAGGAATGCCCCCCCAAAAAGACCTACTGGCAGAAAATATGGGGGGAAATTGAACAGAGTACCCACTTAACAATACCCTTTACACCACAGCTGGCACTACTGGGCCTATGGCCAAAAGAACTGGGGGGGGGGGAACAAATGTCCCTGCCGGCAAAGCAATGGATGATTTCAGACGTTACGCCATCCCGATTCGTCGCAGTGAATACCCGGCGGGGGTGAATGAAATAACCACCCCCCATGGTCAAAAAATGGCCCGAATAGATGTGCCGGCTGATCCCAGCGGGGAATCAGGGAAGAGGAGAGGCCTCGGGGTACAACATGCAATCGCACGGCCTCGCCCCCCCCACTCCCCCGCCACCCGCCCTCTGGGGAGACAGGCGGGCGCCATGGCCAATGTGGCTGCAGCGCCCAGCCGCTTTGACCACAGCCTGGAATCCCACCGGGGATTCCGGGCCGTGATCACCGGCCAGACGTTACTTTTTATTGCTTCCCTCCGGGAATCACTTTGACCACGCTTTCGGAGCTTGTCCCACAGGGAGCCCGGGAAGCGTGGTTGAAATTGAACCCATGTGGGAATCGGCCAAGGTGAACATCTGGCGGCCGCCAAACAGACGTTCAGGGCGCTTTGGCCCTGCAGCGAAATTGACCGTGGTTCACTGTGGTTGACTGTGATCTTGTAATGTCTGAAAATACCCAATGATTCTGGCAGCCATCCACACAATAGTCCATAAATGGAAATCCCCGGAAGGACCAACGATGACGGATTGGATACAAAGATTTTGGTACTTTCTCTCTATGGACAGAATTGCGGCAGGACTCCATGATAGCCTTGAAGAATTTTATTTGACCTGGAACCCAAGTTGGACTTTGATCACAGAGAATGTAGATATGGAAAAGCAGGAACTCTCCATTAATCTACATTCAATTTGACTCACCAAACCGATTTGGTAAACCCAGATAGCGGCAAGGACACTTACAAACTGCATCTCCAAACGCTGTTAAACTACAGAACCTTTATTATTATTTTATAGTTTAATTAACTTTATTTTTTTTCTTTTATATATAATTTTTGTATGTTGATTCTTAATGTTGATGAGAGATAAAGATAAACATTAAGTATATGTTTGACAACAAAAACTAAATAAAAGCTTTTTTTTTAAAAAACCAAAGAGCTTGGAGCGCACATCCACACCAGCAAAGGAGACCAAGCTCGTCCTTTCACACTAGAAAAGCCAACATGAGACATGGGTAGGGCTACTATACTTCCCCTTTAACAGGGGACGCCTATGAAAAATGCATGATGCAGGGCTGAATTGGTTCCAGTGCAGCCCTGCATCATGTATTTTTCATAAGCATCTCCTGTTAAAAGGGAGGTATGGTAACCCTAGACATGAGTCCTGCCAGAGGAGCTCATTCCCTAGACGAAGGACCCCACTACTGATGTCTAGCCACCAGCTCCTCTGCATAATCTGCCCTTGGTTATTCCGGAATCAGGGAAAGGGGGTCCCATCTCTCAGGACCCTCAAAATCCTGATACTAAGTCTGCCCATCAAAGGATGGTTCTACATATAATGGTAGCCCTGGGTATTCCCTTTCTTGTGCATACATCCAAGAATGGATACCGGAGTGTAGCTCCACAAAAATGTGGAACCACAGACAAGGGTTTGGGTGCACAGGGAACCAACTGTACAAGTAGACCTGCTGCTACCTACCAGTGGGAGCAGGCTAGCCTCTCCCCTCCCCACACATACACTTGCAGCAGCCCTGTTTCAATGATGCCTTAGAAGCTTGGTCAATTTCCCCATGTCGGTTTCACCAGACCTCTTATCAATGCTGTGCAGGCTGGTCTCCCTACTTCCTGCCTGACAGCTGACCAGCAGGGAAGAGGAAAGGAACCCCTCCTGCAAGGGGGGTGGGGGCAGGAAATTCCCCATGGATGAGCTTCTCCATTTTCCTATTGTCTTCTGTCATTTGGGGAGCAAGGAACCTCTGGAAGAACCCAGGATCATCATCAGCAGAGCAGTGGGAAGTACACCCACACACTTGCCATCACATGTAGACACCCAGCTATGGGAATCCACTAGGGATGGGCGAACGCAGTTTAGAAGTTCAGACCGAACTCGGTCTGTTCGGTCGACCGAACCAAACTTCCGAACTGAACTTGAATTTCAAACCGAACCGAACCGAATTTCCAAACTCCATTCTGTTCGCCCATCCCTAGTGGCAACACACACCAAAAACCCTGGTTTGGAATGGCTGAACTTGGTTTGGAAGTTCGGAATTCGACCGAACGTGGTCTGTTTGGTTGACCGAACCGAACTTCCAAACCAAACTCGAATTTCAAACCGAACCGAACCGAATTTCCTAACTCGAATTTCAAACCAAACCGAACCGAACCTCCGAACTCCGTTCTGCTTGCCCATCCCTACAATCCATACATGTTGCTATCCACTCAGTTAGCTATGGTCAGGGACCCATATGCATTGCATTCAGTGGTGTAGTGCTAAATTGAGAAGGGCAGGAGCTCTTGATGCCCCCTCCAATCCTAGCCACGCCCCCTCCAATCCCAAACTGAACCCCAACTGGGTGATTGTTCTTGGGACTGTGACACAAGGAAGTCATGTATAGCTTCCTAACCCCACTGTGCTTGAACCCCATGTGACAACATAACTCTCCTAAAAGGTGTGGGTGATTAATCTTTTATTAATCAGTAAGGGCATAAAATGATAGGATTATATATTAAATATTCTCCTGTATTCTGCAATACTGACACAACACACCAATGCAAAAGCAATTTAAAAATACATTGTGTCATGGATGCACCCCAAAAACTTGAAAGCACTTTGGAAGTGCCACCAATCACTTTTAAATCACTTTAAGCACCATGAACATCTTGAAAACACCTCTCTCTTACCTCGAGGCCAGGGATTCCCAGACTTCTTGAGTAGGGATGGGCGAACAAAATGTCGTTCGGACGTTCGGTTTGAAACCCGAGTTCAGGTTCGGCTGTTCAGTTTGGCCAAACTCGGCCGAACATTCAAAAAAGTGCTATCGGTACCGAAATCGAAACTTTTTCGGTAGCATTATTATTTGGCCCTGAAACCACCCCTGATGACCACCCCTGGTGCCAGGAAGTCTGCTCCTCAGCTGCCTCCCCCTTCCAGTCATGTTTTTCCCGCCCAAAGTCACGTTTTTCCCACTCCCGAACTCATCCGAACTTTTCCGAACTGTTCGGAAGTTCAAGCATTCGGTTCAGAAGTTCTGTTCGGTCATCCAAACAGGCCGAGTTCAGGCCGACCTCCGAACTTCCAACCTCCGAACCACATTTGCACATCCCTATTCTTGAGGCAGCAGCAGCAGCAAGAGCAAGCAGCCCCCAGCATGAGTGGAGAGTTACAGAGTGTGAAGCGAGGAGGGAGCCAGCCCTCTGGCTGCAGCTGCACTCTCTGTACTTCTGCCCACATGGCTGAGAGTTCGGCGCAGGCAGCTAGAGCTATGTCAGCTGATTGAAGGAGGGGCGGGGCTGGCCCCTGGGATCGGGCTGGTGCGCTCCGGGTCAGTTGGAAGTCCCGGAGCTGAGCTCCCCCCCCCTCCCCCACCAATACACCTGATTGCATTTCCCCCAGTGGCAGCAATGGGGCAAATGTAGTGAACATGGGTCCCTTCCTGGCGATGGAGTCGATAATGTGTGGAAACACCCAAAGAGGGTAGCATGGGGCAGGAGGGGATAGTGAGGTTTTGCCTAGGACAGCAGGTTGTCTGGAGCAACCTCAGAGATTGCGCAGGACAGTGTGCAACTAAGCTTGTTGATTTCAACAGCACTGTGTGCTGAGGGATTGTTTGGGGGAAGGGCAGGAAGTATCCAGAGCATTCTTTGTTTCAGTAGTCCAGGGGGAGAATTAGCGCATTACCAACATATGTTTATTTTCTTCAGTAATAAAACAAGAGAGGATGGAGGGCAGAGCAGAAGCTGCTTGGAAGCCATTAATATAATCAATTCATACATTTGCAATCTGCCCAAAATCCATCCGTGTTTTCCAGCCATTGTGCATAGTCATTACTTGTGAAAGAACAATCTAGCAGTCACCCGTTTCCTTCAATGTCTGTGAAAAATCAACGACTAAGGACATGTCTCCCGCCAGGGACCCAGGTTCACTGTGTTTTCCCCCTTAGTGGCAATGGGGAATTGTCCACACCACAGGGTTTAAGCCAAGCCAGTTAAGCTCCAGGTATTAACACTGAGATTCAGCCCTCTGCACTTGATCAAGTGCAGGCTTGGCTCTGCTGCTTTCAGCATTCATGCAGCCTCACTGAATTCTTGGATGGGGGCTAAACCCAGGGTTCCTCGAAGGGGGCACACAGAAACTTGGAGAACTAGGCTTTTGAGGAAGAGTAGTGTCTCTTTGTTGTCCCCAAAAGAACAGCAAAAGAAGCATTAAGCCATACCAGCTTTATTCTATAATGGCTGAAAGCAGTAGATTCATAACTGCTTATGTACAAAGTACCCTATGCCCTCCACACTTTCAGTACCCATCAGAGGTGCTAGTTAAATTCTAGAATGAGTTCTAGCATTCACTGGATTAGACCGCACAGCAAGAAACATGTGATGAAATGTTCTGACATGCCCAGGGCAGTCTACAGGTTCATATGCGGATAAAATCAGCAAAGGCCTTGTAAGGACAAACGGCCAATGTCTTGCATGACCCTGGAAGGGTGCCTTCCTAATCTAATCTAGTGGTCATGGGCTCCTCCCTGGCTTCAGCACCTTTTGTTTACTGAACTTGCAGATGCAGATTCTATTCACACTTCCCTAGGAGGTATTATTAAATTAACATCTTGACTCACCCACTCTCTCTCCTTTGTTCACCCTTCCCATTGCCTGAATTTATCCTGTGCTGTGTAAGAGACTCTTAGTGTGTACAGAGCTTTAGAATCATCCTGGCTAGCTAGAAGGGTCTGTATTGCTGATTCTCCTGGTCAGGGACAGATCTGGATCCATTGTCCCTGTTCCAGTCCCTAAGCAATAAAAGCCTAGTGACCTGATCTTGAGACTGTGGTGTCTACCTTGTTCGTTACACATGTTCTCGGTGGCCGCTCCCAGGCTGTGGAACTCCCTCCCGATGGAGGCCCGCCTGGCCCCGGATCTCACCTCTTTTTGAAGACAGTGTAAGACCTGGCTGTTCTGCTGGGCCTTTGGAGAGGGAGACGGGTAGGGTAAGGTGGGGTGGGGTGGGGAGAGTTCTACCCTTTTAGTTCTTTTTATCATATTAATGTTTTTTATGATATTTTATGTATGTGTTTTTTATGGTGTGGTTTTATTTATGCATTTTGTAAGCCGCCCTGAGCTGCTCTGTGAGCAAGAGAGGGCGGGGTAGAAAATAACAATAATCGTAAAATAAACAAATAAATATGTACTGCAGCAATCCTTGAATCGATCCACACAAGAGAATACAACATGCTTCAGCTCTGTGCCTACATGAACTGGAGTGGGAGCTTTATTTATGAGTTTGAGAACAATTGAGGGCCGGTGCTACCATTAGGCTGCTCAGGCGGTCACCTAGGGCACCAACATGAAGGAGGCGGCTCTTTTACTCCTGATCAAGCTGCCCTGCTGTCACCACCGGTGATAAACTCTGCGTTTGATGGCACAGGAGAGACGCCCCCTTCAACTTAATGCCCAAGGTGCCTTGGCAATAAGCTCTACTCTAGACTGTGCGTGGGAGAGGTGTCCCTTATGTGGCTCCACCTCTGATCCAGCTTCCGCTGCCATCTCTCTGTCCTGCCCCTAATCCAGCTGTTGCCGCCACTTCTCCTGAAAGTTGAAGGAGGTGCCTCTTCCGTCCCTGATCCAGCTGCCTCTGCTGGTAAACTCTGAGGCTGGGTCGGGGGCCAGAAGGCAGGAGGGAGTGGGACTACCAACCCCTCAGTGACCGAGAAGCAGATTGTGCATGTGTGTGTTGTGCACGAAGTGTGTGCACATGGGGGTTGTGCGTAACATGGACATGGGTTGCATGTGAAGTGCACAATATGTGCAGAGGTTACACAAGGGGCACACGTGCGGGGGGTTGCCTAGGGCGACAAAAGCCTTTGCACCAGTCCTGGAACAATTAAGATATATAGGACAGTTACTTCAAAGTTTAACTAACAAGTCTGAGCAAGTCTGAAATGGAAGATCATACATCTGTAAGTAATGGGCAAGTTACCTAAGGAGAGGAAAATATATAATAAACATCAGATGGGCAAATTTTCCTCTTGGATCAACACCATGAATCTCGAATCCCAGCATTTTACCTTCCGTACGACTAACACCCAGTAAGTTATGCCAGTTTTGTAGAGCAAGTTAGTATTTTGCTATCTCCAGCAGTGCAAGCTAAATTCTGAGATGTCCAGAGTAAGTTATTTTTAATTTTGCATTTGGTTATTAGTCTTTATTCTCCTCTGTTCACAAAATAATACTTTCATATAGCTGGCCATAAGGGAAGCAAAGATGACAAATAAGTTAAAAAACTACATAAAATATTAATTTCTACCCCTCATTATAATACATAACAGTACAAACACCTTTCTGATGACAGTGAATGATCACAAAGGGATGGAAGTTCAGCACTTGGAACAAAGGAACAATAGAATTCCCTGGCCACATGGAGAAATCCCAACATTTTTTTGCCAGGATGCGGTTCATATGACCCTCTCAAATGGCCTCTCCCCAATCACTTCCTTGCAAACTGTTATTTCTTTGCACTGTATCAAGAGTCTTTGAACTTTAGTGTGATTAAAATCACAAGAGTAGCAATAAAAGTTTGGGGAACTGCTATAATATTTTTAAAGGTATGTTTCTAGCCTTTGTGGTTGCAGAGAAAGGCTTGAAAATATGGCTGCCTTGTACCCTAATTGCTCAGAAACAGAGAGTGAATACAAAAGAACCCAAGTTTTGTTATTCTTTCTAAATAACATCATCATTTTAAGCCAAATTTCCTGAATGGGGGTAGAGGTTGGTCTGATTACTCTTTTTTTAAAAACACCACCACCACTTTGTCTGGTAACCCCGTGTTTCCTCCCTCTCTCTTCTTTCCCTTTCCTTTTGTTCCTCCCTTTTCCATCAAAGAGCCATCTTCTTGCTCTCCTTCTTTCTCACACCCTCCAAAATAACACACCCTATTGTCCCCTGCAAATCTCACACTAGAGTCTGCAGACCCTCTCCCCAATACCCACAAAGTTATGTTTCCTCCACTTTTTCCCCATCTTCCCTTCATTCCTTATGTCTCAACCAGCTCTGCTCTCCCTCCACACACCAGACCCTGCGTCATGAAGAAGAGTCAAAGCTGCTTGCAGGCAGAAACAGAGAGGTCATTCAACCTCCACTTTGCACATTCAGGGTCCTACCTCTTTTGCACTTCGACTGTGAAGTAGTAGTCAGTGAGGCTGTTACCAGCCCAGTTGAGAGAGAAAAGCGACCCCTAGTGGATTGTGCACGAAAATGCCACTGTCTACTCTGCCCAGCTGAACACTAGATGAAGAAGAGGTGGGGGGATGAATCGAAAAGACCCATCCCTTCTCTACTGAATACTGGGAGAGGGGTGCTGGTCCTTCTGTTTGAAATCTGGGACAGAGTAGATGTCCCACTCACTGCCTTCCTTTTAAAATTGTCCATGCTGCCCACTTCTGTGAAAGTTTGCAAACCCCATGGTTACCCAGGTTCAAAACGGTTGTGGTTTCTGAGTGCAATCCTTTTCCTCTCAGCTCAATGGGAGTTTTACCATGGACGTCAATGAGATCAGAATTTCGGCCTTTGCATTCAGTTCACTGTAGAGAAAGGGGAAAGACATAATCCCATAACATTTCCCAACAGGGTCCAATCCAGTATTCTGATACTGGCCCATATTTAACTGGATCAGCTCTTTCTATACCATATTTGATCTTTTAAACCCAAACACCAGTTAAGTGTTGTATAATCATTTTTTTTACCTGCAACAAGATTTATATGGTGAGTTCATCTTCTTATTGGTTTCACCTATATAGTCTAGGATTTACATGAGCTAATACACCATCTAGTGGCATGAATGACATCTTTAAACTACTCCATGGCAGTTTAGGCTAGGACTGAATCTTTCCAGCAAAGTAGAAAGGCAAAGGATTGGAGAGTCAAATTTAAGGCAAAAAAACCCCTCTTCTTTGTTAGCTCAAACCACTCTATGGAGAAAATAATGAAATAGTCTAACTGTGCCAACTTTGAATTTTCTACAGTTTATTGCTTGACCAACATTATTTTTACACATATTTCTATTCCATAAACTAGTGCTACAGAAGAATTCTTACACCGAAAGTCAGTTCTTTTGTTTTACAAATTAAACCAACCCCAAAGCTTCTTTGTGCTTAAATTGAGCTAAACTCTTCCTTTGGTTGGGCATGACTGGGGGAATTCTACAGACAGTGATTACAGAAGGCCAATCTGAGTTTCAAATGGTTCAGTCTCCTCAACTTATATTGTGGGGTTACAAGATGAGTTTACTTCATGCACCTGTTCTTCTGTCCTATTTTTAAGAGTGCTGGGCTTTAAAATGCATATGTGTTTTTCATGCTAAAATGAAATCTATGCTATGTATATGGGTAAAATAAACCTCCAACACATGGGGTGCAGCCACACGAGATGCCTTGGGCAGTCATACCACGTGATCCAGTGCATCATGTGGCCGGCAGCCACCAGATGTTTGAGCAGCTGACTGCTATGCAATGCATCCTAGAAAAAGGCCAAGAACATGTTGCGTGGTAGCCGTACCCAAAATCACGTAAGGCTGCCCAAGGCAACGTGGTAGCTCCGCAGCGGGGCTTTGAATGGTGGGCGTTGTCGCACATTGCATGTGGCCACGTCATGGTCAGGGGCAGGATTTTGCTTGGGGAGGCCACGTTGGGTGATCTGACAGTGACCTGCCTGCCTGGCTGCCCCCAGTGGGGACGACCATCTGCCCAGCTCCCTGCACTAGCCCCGCAGAGTGGCAGCTGCATTTGCCTGCCATGGGGCCACACAAGGACTGGGTCGTCCACGGATCATGTGGCTGCACCCCATGTCAAATGCAAGTAGATATATACAGATCCAGTGTAGGTCCATTAATGGCTATTAACCAAGTAGCTTACGGGATGAATTTCTTACTGTCGGGAGTTGGGAGTGAACAACGGGGAACGGATTGCTCATTGTGACTGTTGGTTCTTCTCCCATGAGATCGAGATTGGCCACTGTCAGAGGATAGGATGCTGGGCTTGATGGACCATTGGTCTGACTCAGTATGGCACTTTTTATGTTCTTAGTGTTAGATTTGTGGGAGACCTAGATTGAGAATTAGAGATTATGACATTGCTTTTCCTACCCACCCAAAAGATCTATGTATTTCATTATTTTGTAGATATGACCTAGATTTCACTGCTCTGTAGAGAGGGCCTAACGTAACCTGTTGGGGCCCTGAGCAATTACCCTGGGTAGTTCTCTCCTTGAACTATCTCTATATACAATACAACACTACATGTGTGTTTATACTGTCATAATAATTATTTCTCTTTTTTTTGAATTCCATATGTGTGATATAAATGTATCACATGCATATGGGTCTATTTATTATTTATTTATTTCAAATATTTAGTACCCCACATCCCTCCTGCCTCAGGCAGCTCAGGGTGGCTAACATAATAATTTAATAAGAACATAAAAGCACATATAAACAATACATCATAAATACACCCACTGGAGCTAAAAACATCCACTCCCCTAATGCAATGCACCCGCCCACTACCCGTCTCCCCTCACCAAAAGTCCAGGAGAAAAGCCAGGTCTTACACTGATCCCGGCAGTCTCGGTGCTTACCCGGTGTTTGGAGGCTGTGGGGGACTGGATGAGGGTGAATCGACTGAGGCTGAATCCCAATAAGATGGAGGTGATGTTGGTTGGTAGGGCTGTGGTTGTGGTGGTGGCGCCCGTTACTGGCGGGGTCTGCTCCCCTCTGGCTGCTCAGGTCCATAGTTTGGGGGTGCTCCTCGACCCACAGCTCCGCCTGGATTGTCAGGTGGAGGCTGTGGCGAGGGGAGCATTTTGCCAATTGCATCTGGTGCGACCGCTTCGACCGTATTTCTCCAACTCAGACCTGGCAACCATCATCCCATGCTTTCATTACCTCTCGACTGGACTACTGTAACGCACTCTATGTGGGGCTACCTTTGAAGACGGTTTGGAGGCTGCAGCTGCTGCAGAATGCGGCGGCTCGTCTCCTAATGGGGACGGGTTGCCATGAGCACATTACACCTGTGCTCTGTTCTGTGCACTGGCTGCCTTTAGTCTACCAGGCCCAAGTGTTGGTGATGACCTTTAAAGCCTTAAACAGCTTGGAACCTGCTTATCTGCGAGACCGCCTCAGGCGCCGGGCCCCTGCGGTTGGCCGGAGGTGCCCAACTCGAGGTCACCTGGTTATTCTGGGTGGCGATGATGAGGAGGGCATTCTCGGTGGCCGCACCTAGGCTGTGGAACTCCCTAGGCTGTGGAACTCTCCATAGTTACCACCCAAGATAGCCGGGGCACCTCAAGAAGGGTGCTCCTCTTTGACTGCAGGGGCCAATCCAGAGCCCGGGGAGTGAGGTGGTCCCGCAGGTAAGTGGGGCCCAGACCGTATAGGGCTTTATAGGTCAAAAGCAACACATTGAATCAGGCCCGGAAGACTATAGGCAGCCAGTGCAATGAACAGAGCACCGGTGTTATGTGCTCCCAGTACCCCATCCCTGTAAGGAGACGGGCCACCGCATTCTGCACCAGCTGCAGTCTCCGAACCGTCACCAAGTAGCCCCACGTAGAGCACATTTCAGTAGTCCAGTCTTGAGGTGATGAAGGTATGGACGGTAGTGGCCAGGTCAGAGTCTGAGATGTACGGCCGAAGCTGATGTATCAGATGTAACTGACAAAAGGCTAGATGTAGCTAGGATTAGTGGGATGAATAAAATGGAAAACTTAGGTTGACAGAAACATCGTAACATCATGGAAGGACATCCCAAAGGAAATGCTATAAGCCCCTTCGACCCCACCCACTCCATTTAGTACAGTCTAGAGTAAATGTCTAGTCAATGTTCTCTAGGGAATACTGAAACAAGGATGAGCAATGAATCTTAAGAGAGGTGGGAATGGTCTCATATTTATGAGACTATGCCCAGTTTTAAATGGCCTAATTTTCTGCCTCTAAAATCAGACTATTGCATAATTTTAAAAAACTTTACAATAGAAATCACATGGATCATAAATCCGAATTATATCAAAGCAGAAAATATTAATCTGAAAAAATACCGTTGGGGGAATAGGCTTTTGTATTTGACTTCAAATAGAATGGGATAGCAGCACTGGTTGCTGAAATACACAGCACTGCAAAGGGTCATTTGGCTGTGGGTCAGGTGGAGGCAGAGCATGTCCGTAAAATTAAATTCACACTGTCTCCAACAGTGCTTTCTTTCCTGACCTAGAAGTCTCATCTCTCTCTACCACCATCATAAACCACTCTGCTGTGTTTTCTATGATGATTCTCAGATCTCTGCATAGCGGAAAAATCTATAATGATCATTATTCTATATTTAAAGGATTGTGAAGGATAGTGTCACAGTGCTGGACTCAAGGGCTCTAAGTGGTCTTGGCAACCAGTATGTGTTGATGTAGAAACTAAACATTAGAGAAGCAAATGCTATTCACTGACAGCCCATGTTAAAATATTTATATGTCCTATGTGTATGTTTAACTGCCTCTTCCTTTGATTTGATAGACGCATTTCAGAAATGAACCAGTACGTTTGCTAGTTCCCTTATTACTGCAGTAGTTCTCAATATGGAAAGGGATTTGTATCTAATAATTTTTAGGATGAAGTAAAAGATTGAGGGTGCTACCAAATGTAACACTACCCACTCCTTGGGTAGGCAATCAGGCAGCGGGTTGTTTTGTCTGTTCGTGATCTGCTAAGTGTTTGCTACCCTATTGCTCTTTGTTGTTTTTTTGTGGGTGAACCAAGAGCAACTCATTGTTTTATAGGGCATGGAGTAGGACACAGGAGTCTGGGCTCATGCGTGGGCTCCGGGAGCAGCAGCACTGGTGAGGCCCCAGGAATAGCAGTGACAGTGGCAGGGCCGACCCTAGAATTTGAGGGGCCCAGGGTGAAGATAAAATGCAGGGTCCCTGGTGGTCGCACCCCCTCCCCATTGCCCCTTCCTTTGGGGGGCACCCTCCATAGCGCCATAGAGGTGCTCGTGCTTGGGTTCCACTGGGAGAGAGTGGGGCTCTGCCACCTGTCCTGGTGAAAGGAGGGGCCACTGAGGGACCCATAGAAGTAGGGAAAATAGTGGGACCCAGGGTGGTCACCCTTGGGTAAGGCCGGCCCTGGACAGTGGGGCCCCATAAGTGGTGGTGCGGCTCCAGGGGTGCTGCTGCTCCTGCTCCCCTCCATCACCACTCCCACCACCTGCCATTGCTCCTAAGGCTCAAAGTAAGCCCTGATCCCTGCCTCCTATTAGGTAGCCACCAGCATACACAGTGGCTACATGATAGCACATGTAGGAGCCCAGGACAAGACGCAAACATGGACTTTTCCCCATCATTCCTGTTATGTCTGGTGACATGACAATCCATTGTCTCTGCAAAAGCTTGGCCATCCCTAAAGACCTACTTCTGCAACTGTGCCGAGCACTCTTGATCTGGGGCACCTCTCAGTATCAAACCTTAAGTACTTTACTTTGTTCACACACTACTGTCACTAATGTCCCAATCAACTGTAACGAAAGAATCACAGAGAATTCTTGCAGGCTACCAATGTTGGAGGATCATGCCTATAACTACTATTCTCTCTTTCTGAAAACAACTAAGTCATTGTGCTGATCTACAGCAAGTTTTCAGCTGCGGTGCAAGATTAAACACTACAGCACAAGCAGAATAAAATGAGGAACTTCTAGGTGTGTCGCACAAATGTATTAAACAATATGACCTATTATAATTTGAATTTCACACTTCCTTAGGTAGGAGGGAGCTGCAGAACCAGGCACTAAATCAGAATAGATGGAATTTTAAAAATGGGTTCAAGTAATACTTGAACTTAGCAAGCAAATCCTTATGCTGTAAGCAGCAGAAGAAAGGGGAACTAGAAGTCAAGGCCTTTTTAAAGCTGTAATGGGACAGTCCATTTTTGTGTATTTAACAGTGGGCGTTTTCAGACAAGACACTCTCCACCCACTACCCACCCACTATACATGTTGCAGGGAGCCCATAGGGCAACACTGCAGCCCTGCAACATGTATAGCGGGTGTGAGGGTAGTGGGTGGAGAGTGTCTTGTTTGAAAACGTCCAGTATAAGTGAATTGTAGTGCCCACAATATAGGTGGACTAAAAGCAAGTACGCAGCAAGTGTGTACTGTACAATATGCCCCACAAACGTCTGCCAAAGCCTGAATTTACTGAGTACTGCTGCTTTCCCAACAAGATTTACCAAGCGTGCTAAACAAGTGTGCGTGGGCTTTGTAGATGTGCCCAAATGTCAATTGGGAATGAAGGGCTTGATCCTGCAAGGTGCTGAGTACTGTAGCCTGATCCAATTAAGCATTTTTATATCTGCTTAACTTCAAACACAGAAGTAATCCTGTCAAAGAGGAGATTTCGTTCATGTAAAATCAACCACATGCATCGGTGTTTCACTAAGGGCGCAGTCAGACGTGCATTTAAATCGCACAGCCGCCGTGGCGGCAGCGTGCGATTTAAAGCACCGCGCACTTCCAGGTTGGTCTGAGTGCGGTGAATCCGGGTTGGTCTGAAAGCTCCGAGCAGCTTTTCAAACCACAATCCAACAATTCGGGTTAGGCTGAAATGTGTGCACTCACCGCATTCAGACCAACCCGGAAGTGCGCGGTGCTTTAAATCGCATGCTGCCACCGCGGCAGCTGTGCGATTTAAACGCACGTCTAAATGCTGCCTATGGGTGTCTTAAAATGAGACACTTCCATGCATGGCCAGTTGGCCACACATTAATCACACATCAAACTGCTCATTTGAAGGTGGAGCATGGGGAGGCACACTTCTATGGCCCACACACTGATGACCACTCATGGGACATGCACTGCTTAAAGAGCTGGAGCGCACCATGTGGGGCAAGCCAAAACGGTGCCTGGGGACAGGCGCCCATGCATCCCCGGCCCGTATGAACCTGGGCTCTCATTCGTGCCAGCACACAGATCCGCAGCCTGGTTGCCTTCCCGGTCCCACCCACAGCCCTGCTGGGAGCTCCCTGAAGAGATCTTAAAGGACACGCACAAAATATAACACTGTGTTGGATCAAAGCACAGCAAAACCCCTCGCGATTCACAAGAGAAGAGCCAATGCCATGGTGGACAACAGTTCAGACAGCAGCTTCCTGCATCTCCCGCCCAGTAATATGCATCTCAGTTGTAGCTCGGGACAGCCAGCAGCTGCACCATCTCCTGGGCAAGAAGGGGTTACTGACTGCTGCAGCTTCATGTTTTCATGGTGTCCGGGGCTGTGTGTCATGGCAGAGGGTGGGCAGTTGAGCAGGAATTGGGGTGGGGAGTGCTGCTGGGTGGGGGTAGGGGAAACAACACATGAATTGTTTGCACGTCCGCCGGTCAGTAGTGGAGGGAGTGTGTGGAGTCTGTCTGAAATGGCCACCCAGGGAGCCACCCATTAGAATCCCTCCCCACTCACCCCATGTGCATAGGTGCTCTGTAGCCATGCCACTCCGCAGACATGCTCCCCCCTCAAGCCTTAATCGTTTAAAAACACCATAAATCAGAGAAGAAATATCAGCAACTTTCAGGACTGAGCTCCAGGTTATCTGCTTTCAGCTCTTTTCATTCATGACCCAGGTTCCAAAGGGCTTGGTCATGTGTATGGAACTGAAATCAATGGGACTAATCAGATGTTTACAGTTAAGGATATGCTTAGGTGTTTTGCCCGATTGAGGCCACAATTTTCTGCCCCATGCAGGATGTTTTCCTGAAGCCTCATAGTCTGGAAAACCAAATACCTGCTTTAACTTCACACAGGGTGAAATTCTCCGTCAGTGAAGCCAATGGCTCAGCTCCCATTGACATTTGTGATCATACTGTGAGTAGAGACACTGGCCTTTTTTCAATGGTCCGCAGTAGAGGAGGAACGATGTGGTGGTGGGAGGACATGTGCACATGGGTGCACACCGCCCCCCCACCCCCATCCCATGGAGCAACCTGCATTGCCACCAGTTGCTCTGTGTATGGGGGGGAGGTCTTGGTACCACCACCCCCACGTTTACACAGGATGCTCCCCTGCATGAACAATGAGTGTCTATACGGGAGGGGGGGCATTTTGTGTAAAAAGGGCCATAGACCCTGATCGAAGGAGTGCATGTGCATTGGGGACCAAGCCTACCTTTGAGTGTGCATGCATACAGTGTACACACACATGGTATCCTGGTGAAGTCCCCCGCCTCCTGACTGCGCTGCCACCTAGTAGTGGGAGAGGTGGGGCGGCAGTGGTGAATGTAAGTGGTGGCACCATCCAGATGCCAGGGGCTTTGCTGGGAGAACCATGCACACTACATGCCCATCATGTATTCACGCACAAGGATAGATTGGGTCCACGTGCACACATGCACGGTGCATGCGCACAGACCTTTGATCGGGGCGAAGACTTCAGTGCATTGACGCCAGTGCAGTTGCACATTTCTCTGCAGGGTTGTGGCCTACAGGCCTGATTCTACAACTTTGAGGCCCCAATTCCAAAAAGAATTTAATCACATAAATAATTAAGTCCATACTAATTTAGGAAAGTGCTTAGCTGGTGGCTCATTTTTAGCACTTGCTTGATTCTCATTGGCTTCAGTGGGGTTTCAGCATATGTGTAAGGGATTTCTTGAATAAGGGTATTTTTAAGAGTCAAGAGTTACATCATGGAAGGCCACTGAGTTTATGCATGTTATATAAGGCTGCATGATCAAGGTCAAGTTTGAGATCACAAAATGAAACTGCTGCTGCTGATTGAACCTCAGCCTTCAGACATTAGTGCTGAAGTTCACTCTGCCAATTCACCTTACTTTTCTTTTATATTTTATACTTCACAGTTAGGACCTGATCTAACTCCTGTTGAAATAGCCTTCATGTTGACTTTAATGGGAGTTAGATAAGGTACTTATGTTACATTTTCCACCTGAGGTTTGGAAGGTGTTTTCAAATTAATTAAGCCACCAAACACACTTTCTTCAAAATAAAAGGGCATATCTCCTATTGATGACAGCACAAAAGTAATTGTCACAAATTTAATCTTTGCCAAAATTTATAATCAAGTAATCAAGATATAACAAAACATAGAATTAAATTCCATAGTAAAGATATCATTGTTGCATATATGATTGATATAAACTACATTGTACAAAAATAGAGATATTGAAAATAAAGAACTGTTTTTAGATTTTTCATGTTAATACAGAATAGTTAGTAAAAGCATACACAAAAATGCATTGTGTGGTATAAAAAAAAAATCTACACTATACAAAGTATGCATTAGTTAATTTGATTGGCCCAAAACTTGAAACCTTTACTCAACTAAGTAGTAGCAACTCACCATACTCAATGTCGGAGGACAAGGTTGATTACCATTCTTATATCAAGGAACAAAATATGAGATTGTTACTGCTATATATTTTGTAAATTCAAAAAAATTCAGTGTTAAAACTTTAATGATTAACTCATTAAAAGTGTTCTAGAATAAATGTTTTAGGTCCTGGCCAGGAAAACACACTTAAACAAATACTTAATTTGACTTTAGCGGTACTTAAGTTTTGCACATGGATTCTTTCCCTGTTCTTTCCTGAACAGGAATTTTTTCATGAACTACAATGTTAAAATTATGAAATTTACACGAGGTCACATTTTCCTCTTGTTATGTGTGCGCAAGGTTCCTATTGACTTCATTGGAATTTCCACTTAAGGCCAAATTTAGTCCAAAATATTTACCCAAGATATACTTTGGGTGTCTCTTGAGATGTAGTTTTGATGCCCCTAGATTATTTTTTTTTTAAAAAGAATCAACAAGCTCTGACAAATTATTTCATTTGGCCTGCGGGATACAATTGACTAGGCATATGGATCATCAAAGTTATATTTTGATCTAGAAGGTCTTCTTATGAAAACATCCACCCTCTTCCATTTACAGTTTCAAATAATTTACCTTCTGCTCCTAGTCAGGGACTAACGTACTCTGCATTTTCCCCATTGACAGCAATGGGGAAAACAGAGTGAACAGCACGGGTCCCTGTTCCTAGCTGCATAACTACTCAGAAATACTCCATCTCCTTCAAAGAGAGGTGTACCACTAGATCAGTAAGAGTGCTCTCCATGCCACAGAACACAGTCACCATCATTTTCCTTTGGAAATCGATTGTTCTCTTAATACCGTCCTGTAATGAGCTCTAGCATGGTAGGAATTAAAGCTACTTTACAAACACATCTTATTTGTTCCCATTCAATTGATTTTCCTAATATGTCCTCTACATTTTTACCATAATCTAAATTAATGAGATCAAAATGTTTGCAATGAAAACATGACATTTGCAGCCTACTGATTTGCATTTGTTTAAAGTGCACTGAATAATAGCACAAGCAGCAGAGCTGAACTCTTCTGCCAAACCTTTTTATTTTTATTTTTTGTACCCAGAATAGTCATATCAGACCCATCCTAAAAATAATTCAGCAAGAATGCAGTGAAAAATTTATAACCTTGTAAAAGCAGCTAAATTGTTCTTCCTTTTTAACAGGGCAACTCTAGTTTTCAAAGCAGTTTATAATGTCAAAGATAGTGGGCTCATAAAATGAAGTAAGCCCCAATTCTGTCATTCAGCATAAGGGGGGTGGGGGGCAGTATTAGGACCTTACTGTTTTTATCTAGGAAATATGAGGGGATATTTCCCCTTTAATTTGGTCAATAAGCTTATTGCTTATTCAAGTACGGGACAACTGAGCAGAATGGCCTAGAATGGTGCTGGCACCCACTTGGTACGGTTCTCTACATCACTCTGCTGCTGCAGCTTTTTTTTCCACTGCAGCTCTCTAAAGATGGCAAATTAATGCAGTATCTTATCTTCCCGGGCACACTGTTCATTAATCCAGTGCATAAAGGGGGTTACGCTGAGTTCCAAAGTGCTGCACTGGACTTAAGTAGGTGGACTCTTTCAGAGTGAACGGCATCATTGCCTTGCTCACTCGCACATGCAGTGTCACCACCCCTCCCCCCCAAAATCCCAGCACAGCCCTTCCACTGATGTTTGGATTGACCACTTGTAAGTGGAGGTGCAGGAGCAACCCCCACTCCTCCACCTTCTGTGTTACAGGCAGCAGCCCCTGATTGTACTTATGCTGCATAATGATGCTGCTTGCTGTGCGTGAGAATTTGCTACCCACGTGTGTCTACTGTGGCACTTTGGTATGCAACTTAAATGTCCGTAGCTATCTTACACCATGGATGAATGAGGACTGCACTCGATGGGTATTTTCAGACGTTACGAGATCACAGTCAACCACGCTCAATTCCGTGTGGTGGCTGTGATCTCCTAATGTCTGTTGGGGGAAACGAATGTTTCCCCCCAGATGTTACCACGGCGTGGAATTGCATTCACCACATGAGCGGCCGAAGCAGCGGGGCCGGAGGCCGTCGCGTGTTGAATGCAATTCCACGCCGGGGTGAACCCCGGCGTCACGTCTGGTCGGGCGCCATGGCCCGGGATCACCGGCGGGATCCCGGGCCGTGGCGAATCCGGCCCGACGCGGCGGCCTCATTGGCCCCGCCGCCCGCCCGTCTCCCCAGAGGGCGGGCGGTGGGGCGCGTGGAGGGGGCGGGGCCGTGCGGCCGCACGTTGCGCCGCGCAGCCCCGCCCCCTTCCAGATTCCCTGCCGGAATCCCCCGGCACATCTGATATGGCGTGACGGGGTGACCCCGGCGGGGGATGGATTGCGTGTTTTCGGTACAGGGCCAATGGGCCCCGTAACGTCTGAAAACACCCGATATATTTAACATTCTATAACCTAAACATTCTAATTAGAGAAAGGTCTGGAAACTGTTTGGGTCATAATTTGGATTAAGTATAATGATGTAGTTCAACCTTAAGACTCATATTCGAGTCCAAACTTGTCCTTTCACAAATTGAGACAGCTTTGTACGATTTCCACCATTTTAGGCTGGAACAGCCATTCCTGCAAGACAGTTGAAATGGACACTGGGTGCCAACTTGGAACTGAGCAGAAGGGGTGAATTTAATCCATACACAGAGTTTGTGTGCTGCAATGTGTACTTGGCAGTACTGAGACTGACGTTGCTGAATATACAAATCTCCTTTTGTGTCTCCTTGGTTGACACTACAATTGTTTTTACACAGTGGGTCAGGGGTGGGTCAGGGGTATGTTTTGGCACAGCGGGTGTAGGTGGGTGTGTGCCCGTTTACACAGACACACACCCACCTCTACCCATGGAGCTTCCTCCATTCTGTCGGATGGCTCCATGGGTGGAGGTGGGTGTGGGTAGGTGTGCGGTGGTGTTGGTGGGTGTGCGGTGGGAGTGCACATGCACAAACACCCACCATGCGTGGTGTTTACACAGGAGTACACCTGCTGCACACCCATCCCCCCACCCACTGGCAGCCATATACATGGACTGCCCCCCCCCCCTGCACACCCACCTGAACACCGAGCGGTGGGGTGAGGGGGGGCAGTTCATGTAAAAACAGCCTACTACGCTTGTGGCTCAAATGCAGAGATCTGGATTTGAGTGTCCATTTTTGGCAAAGGGCTAACTACTTAGCTGTTCACCTATCCTGCTTAAAGTGCTTATAGCAAGGTGCTGAAAAGTGGTTGTTGAGCAGGCATAGCTATGCCCTACCCACACACCCATCCCCCCACCACCCTCAATGTACCAGGCTGCTCTTCTGGTCACCCACATGAGGAGACTAAATGTTTCGCTCCTCAAATAAATCTGGCAAGGGTTGTAAGAAACAGATGACTCCTGGATGCTTTCTTCTGGGTGGTCAGTAATACCCTTTTGCAACAGGCTGTGTCTTTATTAACAATGCAAAAATCTATCTGCATTCCACTACTGATTGTAAGGACAAAAGAGCATTTCCAAATAACCTTTGGACAAGAATATGAATGCTGTAGGTTAGAAATTTATACCCCAAGATGCATCTTTTGAAAATTCTGTATAACAAGATAAATAGTTCACACAATTAAATCATCACCTTTCACTAATCACACAACAAAGCATTGTTGGTACCACTGTGACCTAGCAGAATAACACATGCATTTTTCAAATTCCACTCCCAAGATAACATTTGTGAAATTTGATTGCCTTTGACAGAGAAATTATTTATTCTGCTTACATTATTATTTTAAATTATGTCAGGTTCTGGAAATGGAAATGTGCCAAGCTGCAATTTGGGGAGTAAGAACAAACAGCGAGGTTGGAAGAGGTCTTGGGGAAAAAACAGGAGAAAGTAAATACAGGCCTTACAAGAGATTCTTTAAAGGGCAGACCCAAAGCCCACTGACGCCCCTGGGTGTCTTTAGATAAATGGGCTTTGGATCAGGATCTAATAGCCAGCCAAAGAGGTTAAGATTTAAAATCTATATATCTGTTTTTATGATAAGGCATATCACAATTCCTGTAATCGGGGAGACATTTTTCTGCACGATGCTGATCAATTTCTCATAAAACTAATGCATTTTTTTTGTAACCGTGTAAGCAAGCACACTCTCATGGCAATTCTATGGTCATTTAGACATTCCCTGACTAATCTTTGGTTAAATCACTACAAGAAACTAATGTGTTTCAAAAAAAGGCATATATTGTAGCACTAGTCTTTATAAAGGTGCCTCACTGAAAATGAGAAACAATACTCCCTCTCTTCCGCTATCTCCCTGACGAGGGAACACTACTATGCCTCCCGGGTTGAACCCTACTCTCGTGACCCCAACCGCCTCTTCACCTTTGACTTTCTTCTCAAGCCTCCCTTTCTGCTCAGGATCTCGTGTCATTTTTCACCTCAAAGATTGACAAGATCTGCCAAGACATTCCTTCCCACCCGTCTCCTCTCCCCGCTCTTTCACCGCCCCTCCCCCCTCTCCTCCTTCCCTCCTGCCTCCCTTGAGGAAATCTCCTCTTTGCCCTCTTCCTCCAACCCCTCCACCTGCCCTCTCGACAAAAACCCCTCCCGCCTCCTGACCTCCATTGCTCCCACTGTCACACCCCACCCCTTTTACATGTCATTAATCTCTCCCTCTCCACTGTTTCAGTCGGTAACAGTGTCTCTCGGATTTTCGAAATCGTCTTGACCATCTGTGTATTTTGTTGAGCTACACTTGGACACCTGTTTTGTATATGGTCCCTGGGTCAATCACTACTTGGTTTCCTAGGGGAATGCTATGTGTTTCCCAGTGTTGATCTATATTTATAGACTGTTTATCTTGTCCGCTGGCCTGCCCTCCTAAAGCCAAGGCTTTTTAGTTGGCATGTATGGACTCATAACTTGGATTCGGGGCTAAGTGTTACCATTATAGGCCTCGAGATGGTCAATGCAACTAGAGGCTAAGATTCTATCTATGTATAACTGGAATCTATACTTTTATATTATGATTTTTGTGCTTTGTTGGTTGTTTCAGTGACTTTATATTATGTTTGTCTGTATGTATTTAGATTTGTAATGGCCAATGGCCAAACAATAAAAGTTTACCTACCTACCTACCCTCTCCACTGGCTCCTTCCCCTCCGCCTTCAATCATGCCACTGTCTCTCCCATTCTCAAAAAGTCCACCCTCAACCCTTCTGACCCCTCTAGTTACCAGTCGGTCTCCCTTCTACCCTTCGCCTCTAAGCTTCTGGAACGTGTTATCTACTCCCGCTGCCTGGATCTCCTCTCTGCCAACACCTCCCTGGACCCTCTCCAATCTGGGTTCCGCCCCCTTCACTCCACTGAAACTGCCCTTGCCAAGATCACCAATGATCTACTTGTCACTAAATCTAAGCGCCTTTACTCCATTCTTGTCCTCCTTGACCTCTCTGCTGCCTTTGACACTGTCGACCACTCACTCCTACTGGACTCTCTCCACTCCCTAGGCTTCTGCGGCTCTGTCCTTGACTGGTACTCCTCCTACCTCTCTGACAGCTCCTTTAATGTGTCTCTTCCCAATTCCAAATCATCCTCCCTCCCCCTCTCAGTTGGGCCCACTCCTCTTCTCTATCTACACCCTGTCCCTTGGCAAACTCCCACGGCTTCCAATACCCATCTCTATGCTGATGACACTCAACTCTATCTCTCCACCCCCTCTCTCTCCCCATCTGTCAAAGCTCGCCTCAACTGTCTCTCTGACATCTCCGCCTGGATGTCCCAATGTCAGCTCAAGCTCAACATGGCTAAGACTGAACTCCTTATCTTTCCTCCCTACCCTTCCTCCCTCTTCCCTGTCCATCCTTATTGATGGAGTGACCATCCGCCCCATTCCTCAAGCCCGTAGCTTTGGCTTCAGTTTCGATTATCACCTTTCCTTTAAACCTTACATCAATTCTGTTGCCAATTCCTGTCGCTTCGCCCTCTACAACATTGCTCGGATTCACCCCTTTCTCTCCATCTCCTCCGCCAAAACCCTTGTTCACGCCATGGTCATCTCTCGCCTTGACTACTCTAACCTCCTCCTTACTGGCTTCCCTCGCTCTCACCTGTCCCCCCTTATCTCCATCCAAAACTCCACTGCTAGGGTCATCCACTCAGCCCATCGCTTCGACTACGTGCAGCCTCTCCTCTCCTCACTTCACTGGCTCCCCCTTCCACAACGCATCCTTCACAAACTCCTGGTGTTCACATGCAAATCCCTTCACAACCTGGCTCCCCCTTACCTCTCAGCCCGTGTCTCCTTACACACTCCTGCACGCGCTCTCCGCTCCTTCTCTGCCCCCTCCCTCGTCCTCCCTCGTCTCCCCTGCTCCCCTAACCGCCTTCGTCCCTTCTCCCTTGCTGCCCCCCATGCCCGGAACTCCCTCCCTGCCCACATCCGCCTTGCCCCCTCCCTCTGCACCTTCAAATCCCTCCTCAAAACCCACCTCTTTCTCGCTGCCTTTCCCGACGCCTGCTAGAACTTATCTTCAATATTTACTGTCTGCCCTCCTCGCAGACTCCTGCCTAACTGCAGCCAAGCCAAGCACATGCAGCTGAGACTTTGCATCCACTGAGTGTTATTTATCTCATGTCTCTCCCTATGTCCCCTCTCCTTGTCTCCCCCCTCCGTGTCTATTAGATTGTAAGCCATAGGCAGGGACCACGTCTATCTTATTGTTCTGTAAAGTGCCAGGTACATAGCTGGCACTATACAAATGCTTATAATAAAATAATAATAGTAATAATAATAATAATGATAGTAAATTAGTTCAAAAGCAGCAGAAATTATCGCTGATTTAATGTGAAATGCTTTACTTCATATAATCCCTTCACTTTTCTGTTTTTGTTCAGTTCTACAAGGGTTCACTTTAGCAGTTTCAATAAACTAATTGTATCTTCTATAGTCTTCCTGATAAAAACAAAGTTTTGTTAATGTAAAACAAATGTAACAATGTAAGATTTTAATCAACCCTTTACAAAATTTCATCTAGATTCATAAAACAATATTTTCCATCCTGAAGACAGTTCTCCTAAATACATATATTTATTTTAAATTAAATCATTTCAATCATTTCTTGTAAACTTGTAAGCAGACTGAATGCAGCATTTGTGAAAATAGATTCTGAAAACTCCTTCTAATTATTTAGTCTCCTGATACTGTGGATTAATTTTCAGAGCAATAGAATTTATATAGTCCCTTTTTATACGGGTGGAACCACCACATGAACACCCAGAAATCTGAGTCTTCATGCGTGGGTGTCGTCTGTGTAAGATCCTTTTTAAACCGACTGCGGAGGTGCCCGGGTTCCTGGGGGATGGGTGGAGGCGGTGGCAGGTGTGCGGCCTGGCACATGGATATACACCCACCTCCAATGATCTCCAACAATCTCCATGCACGGAGGCACCTCCGTTTTCCCCAATGTCTCCGTGCATGGGCGATGAGTGGAGATGAGTGGAGGTGGATGGAGCGTGGGAGCGCCCCCCCAACCATCCCCACTTGCTGTCACATGGATGCCCCCCCCTTGCCCACCCAATCACCCACGTGGGTGATGGGGGGGAAATTTCATGTGAAAAGGGCCTAAATTCCACAGCAGGTGTGTGGGTGACTGTGTGCGCGCACACGCGCTCCCACGCACACACATCCACACCCACCTCCACCCATCCCCCACGCACAGAGCAACTGGCAAAGGCCCTTGTCAAATGGGCCTTGGTGGGTGGGTGGGATGGGTGTGTGCGCCCACTGTGGGTGGAGGTAGGTGTGCGGCCATTTCCACGGGCACACACCTATCTCCACCCACCTCAATGCATGGAGCAACTGGCATTGGAGCCCGTTGCTCTGTGCATGGGTGATGGGTGCAGGGAGTGCGGGAATGCGCACCCACCATGGATGGTGTTTGCACGGGTGCCCCACACACACACACGTGCAGTGGGGGTGCACGTGCCCATGTGTAAAAGGCAAAAAATGATGGCTGCTCCATGCGTGTTGCACCCATCTACACTCTCCCCCCACCCACCACCACGGACCATGTGCACACTGACCCCTCACGCCACAGTCCATGTAAAAAGGGTCATAGTCTACAATCACCACTTAAGAATACTCTCAAGATTCAGTTTTACCCTTAGATTTGTGGCATATATTGACTTATATTGTGGTAGACAACTGTAACTGATTACTCAAGACCTTTAACTTTGTGTATTGGATGTCTGGATGAAGTCATTACAATGCATTGTTTTTATATTGTCTTTTTATGTCACCCAGAGTAGTTGTACAGAAGAATGTGCTAGTAAAATCTGGTAAACTTGAAACATCAAATAATCATAACGTGCTGGTGACTTTTCACTCCTATGCAAGCGTCTGCTGATGGCCAAAGAAATTCTTCATTGCTGGGAAGAAAAGAGGGAAAAATCTGTAAAACTTTTAGTCAATTAAAAGGGGTGGGGGGAGAGGGGGGAAAATACTAAATTTATCAGAACAGGTGCATTAAATTTGATAATGTTTTTTAAATTTATATAGATAGTTTCTTCAAACTCTGATGTGAATTATGAAATCTAATTTTGTTTTCATAGCTTTGTGATAAAATTTTATCAATGTTATAAAAAGGGTCTTTACGAAGAATGACCGGAAATCTGAACTATCTGGTCAAGCAATAAAAACACATTCTTCTGTTGCGAAGTGTCAGACAAGCAAGGTTTAGCTGAAAATTGATCGATGTCTTCCTTTTAACACTTGAGTGCACCTACTTTTTCTTCATAGGATAATAGGTTTTTTTAATGGTTTTTCCATTAAATATCAGACTTTACAGTTAGCAAGAAAAAGCCAGACATAAAAAAAAAGGAGATGGGAATAGTGAGAAAAAGTTTAGTGATCTTTAATGATATGGTGTTTCAACTTAGAGGTGTTATGTTGTTCTATTTATATATATATATATATTATATAATATATATATATATATATTAAAAACCACCTATAAAAAACAAGTGATAGCTTAAAAACCAGACTGCGCCAATGGTTCAAAAAAAGCTGTAAAGCCAGTCGAAGTGGTTACCTTGGAATTTACTCCCGTAAGCGGGGGAAATCAAGGGGTGATATTGGGTGTAATCAGACAGGCCCTTTTTACACAGACGGAGGGGGGAGGGATGGGTGTTTTGCCACTGTGGGTGGAGATGGGTGTGTGTCCATGTAAACAGACACACACCCACCTCCACCCATCTCCACCCACGTCCACACATGTAGCCTCCTACGGCTTTCTGGAGGGCTGTGTGTGTGAAGGTGGGTGGAGATGGGTGTGCGATGGGTGGAGGTGGGTGTTGTGTGGGAGCATGCATGTACACCCACCCATCCCGCTCGGTGTTCACACGGGCGAACACCGAGCGACACCCATCCCCCGCTGGCCATATACACAGATGCCGTCACCCCCCCTGCCCGAACACCAAGCCGAGGGGGGAGGGGGAGGCTGTCTATGTAAAAATGGCCACAGATGGAAGACCTGTCTCTGATCCGCCAAGAGCATCGGGTCAGCCACCTGCATCGGGTCAGCCACCGATGTTAGATCTTTTTCGGTGGCTGCCCCTGTGCTGTGGAATTCGCTTCCAGAGGAGACTCGGCTGGCGCCCACTCTCCTGCTGTTTCGGCGTATATGTAAGATCTGGCTGCTCCATCAGGCTTTTGGCGGGGGGTAGGGGTGGGGTGGGGATAGGGATGGGGGTTTTCCCCATGTAGTGTATTTTAAATTGTTTTAAAATTTTATTATTGTTATAAATGAAATGCTGTTCGCCGCCCAGGGCTGCCCTGTGGGCAGGAGGGGCGGGATATAAATTTAAAAATAAATAAATAAATAAAATAAATAAGCCATGTAAAGGGGCTATTTATTGTGTGTGTGTCTAGGGGCCTGCTGCCTTCAGGAGCCCTAGAGGAACTGTATTATATGTGTATATTGGTGAAGGCACTGAGAAATAGGGATGTGCAAACAGAACTGAGTTTGGAAATTCGGTTTGGTTCGGTTAGAAAATCGAGTTTGGTTTGAAAGTTCGGTTTGGCCGACCGAACTATTTGAGTTTGGTCGAATTCTGAACTTCCGAACCAAGTTCATACATTCAAATCCGGTTTTTTTGGCCTTCCGAACTGATTCGAATTTAACCGAACAGTTCGGTTGAATTCGAGTTCAGTTAGAAAGTTTGGTTCGGTCAACCAAACTATTTGAGTTCGGTCCGAACTTCCGAACCGCGTTTGCACATCCCTACTGAGAAATAAAGTACATGGGAAAAGCAACTGAAACTTTGTGCCTCTATACCAGGCATTGGGGAGCATCACGGGCTCTGATTCCGCAGGAACTCACCCACAAAGGAGTCTGACTTGTGACAACATCCAATCATCTTTCAACACACAACTCTGTGATTATATGTGTATACTATAAACCACATATTTACCAACTTTGCTTTATTTAGTTCTAATTATTAATAATCATACAAATAAGTCTCACAAGGCTCTCCTTATGTAGCAGTTTCTCCTTAGTTCAACACTTCTTATTGGATACCATAACTCTGGTTTTATTATGTTGTTTATTACTTTTCAATGTAACATATCTACTAATCTTTTTATGCAGTAGGGAGGAAGGACACTGTAGCCCATGCCAGGGTGACAGCATCTTTTCCAAAAGATATTCTAATGGACTTGGTTGCAACCCTGAACCCATTGAAGTCAGTGGCAAAATTCTCATAATACATCAGCGGGTGAAGACTGCACCCTTTTGGGGCACTGCAGACAATATGGCTCCCTGCAGAACTAGGTTGCTGCTGGTGTTTATATTCCAAATGTGCCTGTTATCGGCTTTTGATCATGGGGAAGGGAATGCTGGACCATTGTGACTGGATACCTCTGGTGATCAGTGACTGATTTAATAAAGGGTTGATGCCTATCTCCAATATATGTGTCTTGCCTCCTTTGGTCACTGGTGGGGTGGCAATGTGTTCTTGAAAAGTGGCCATTTTTATTGTCTTCTATGGCAGGACTACCTTTCTCCTAAAGAGACTGCAGATTAGTGGGAAATAGCTAAAAGCTACAGATTACATGGTAGTGCTTGAACAGAAAAGTAAGAGTCTTGTAGAAGTGCCAGGGCAATAACAGCTAAGGAACCTATGGAGCACACAAGTTTTCTCTTTGGCTGCTATTCCCAGAGCAGAGAGCTGGAGGATGGAGTGGCCATCACTTCAAGCCAAGCATTATGCAACTGATATGCTAAAGGTTATGCATGTGCTTTATGGACTTTGTTGGCTTGGGGTCCACGTGAGTTACAGTTATACCTATACCTCCCAGCATGCAAGACAATTAACACACACCACAGTACTACCTTTAGTGCGTGCAAGGCCCAGAAGCCAGTGCATTGCTGACATGGCACACAGAAACAGAGAAGCTGCTTTAAAAGAACAACTGAGCCCTCAGACAGATGCAGATGACCACTGTGGCTCTCATTCAGAATGGCTCTCCTATTCTGGGGAGCTATAAAAGAGGATGGAAGAGAATGGTGTGAACAGGATATCTTGTCTTCTGATGAACCCCTGTCTGTTATGGCACCACGAAAGTCCTAACACCAAGGATGGGAAACCTTTTCCCTTCCACATACCACTTCTGAATGTAGTAAATGCTGATGGTTGAATAAGTGCTGAAAGGATGAGCATGGGGCGGGATATTTAAGGGATTCTCTCAGGGCAGGGGAAGGAGGAGGAATGAGTTCAGGAGATGTTGGCATGTGCTTAGCTACGGAGGGACTGAGACATACACTCGGGGAAAGGAGAGAGCGCCGAGGAAATATGCTGAAGGGTAAGGGCTACATCCGCAGGCCAGTTTAATGAATTGGGAAGGGACCTTGTCACAAACTGCATTTGGCCCATGAGCCAATGGTTTCCCACCCTGCCTAGAAGCTGGTCCTTGTGACCGCTCTAACGTGCACTAGGAACTGACCTGCCTTCTAGCGATCCCTGGGCAAAGAGGAGCACTGCCATTGCCTGAGACCACCTCCCACCTCCCCCCCCCCTTTATGTATGTGCACTGTGATACAGTCTTATGTTAATTACTTTTTCACTTCCTGTTTTTGTGCAGGACCCCTGTCTTATTCAATGCACAGGACAAATGAATTAAGGCTGCCAAGGCTACAGTAAAAATGGCATATGCTCATGTGTCAGTGCCTGATGCTGCAACCTAAAGTTATTTGAATACAAGAGAGTTTGGTGGTGGGTTTACATGTAATGATTCCTCTGTTTATGAGAGGAAAATAACAGGGCTGTGGAAAGCAAGGGAGTTGAAAACAACTGCATAGAAAAAAATGAGAAGGAAAGGAAAATAAATAAGACCATTCTGAGTAAAAGGGAGGTAACAGCTTGTGAATTTGAATGTATATAATACCCTTTGGTTAAAATAACTTGTCCCCTTCCCATGTTCTGATATACTGTGCATGTTAAGCTTTATTCTAACATGCTCCAGGATTTGCGCAGTTTGCATGACCTTTAAAAATAGGAAGATCTTATCACCAGCTGAAGGCAGTTCAATTAAAATGTGAGGCTTAAGCAACCCTAAACCCTACTGGAACTGTCTTGATGTCCTTTAATCCTAATTGCAAACTCTGCGCAGTTAACACAAAACAAAAAAACATAACCACTTCCCCAATGCTGTCCCCATTATCTGCAGATAGTAACTTTGCAGTACATTCATAAGGGGATTATGTGCTTTTGAAGTGCTCTGTAGTTAAGGGGCGGATTAAGGTTAAATGTGGCCTGGCTCCACTCCAGCTGCAGAGGTGCTTCCATCTCCCTTCCTCAGGCTCCTTGATTTTCTCTTTTCAGTTTTCTTACAGAGTTTTTCCTTCTGGTTTTCTTTTCCTCTCATGCAAATTTTCTTCCTCTCCTCCCACAATTTGGGTTGCCCATTTCTGTCCTCATTTACATCAAAGTCAATGGGATTGCAAAGATGTAAGTGAGCACAGAATTTTGCTCTTCTCGTTAATTCACTGCACTGCTCAGATGACCAAGCTAAAATTTCTGGCATTGTTCTATAGGATGCAGCCTCCATTCTGCCACAGTATTCAGTTATGTACATTTGATTGCTGATTCAGAGAACATTATACACTTCAAAAATCAACTGATAACGTGTTTTTTTAATGGATCTTGTGACAAACTTGGGAACCTGACTACAAGTGTGAAGGAACCGAGCTACGTATTGTCTGTTTAGAAACTATGCTGCGGAAAGCATGCTATAAGGTTCCCATAGTAACAAAACCTGTGCAAGAAGATGCACAGATAGAAAACTTTTAGATGTCAACCATACTGCCACACCAGCAGTAATTCCTGTTACAATAAAGACTGTTTTATACATTACAATTAGAGCTCAAACAAATATTTGAAAAGGTAAATAGATCCATCAGATTTATTCGACCAGAACAGTAAAACGGATAATCATCGCTACCTGTTTCCATTCTGTCCAGTATCTGTTTCCATTATTTTGGGGTGTTTTTTGGTGTGTGTGTGTGTTCAGATTGTTTTTTTCAATTTTTGGGGTCATTTTGGTTACATCATTTGGACAATATTAACACTATTGCACATGTGCAAACTGCAAGCAATTATATAACCAAAATATAGAAATGATACAAAAAGGGAAGTAACTGAACCAAAAACCCAAATAACCAAAATGCAAATACCTGTTTCAGTCATGGGTATTATTTTGATATTTAGAGGGCTACCCAAAAATGCAAATAACACCCACAAATCTACTATCAGTTTCAGTGCTAATTACAATAGTTATATATTGTATTGTATTGTATTGTATTGTATTGTATTAACCCCCATCTGGTTATCCTCCCAGATCTGTGTTTGTTCATTCACAGGGCTAGTTATGAATCACACACAAGATGGTTGCCTCAGATAAAATCTGGAGTCATTTCCCCAAGGTTTTAGCTACCATGTAGTCAATGAGAGGGAGCTGCATCTTGCTGCAGTTCAACTGCATGGATCATCAGCATGTAAGCGTCTCTTCCTAGTCTCCTAGGTGTGTAGCCCCAGCTGAAGAAGGACTGGGTTGCCTCTGTCAGTCCAGAAGAGTTTCCTTCATAGACAGGTGTTTGGTGCCTGTCCCTCTCATTGTCCCCCGGACAGCTAGTTAGGTGGTTCATGATCAGGGGACCCCTGGTCTTAACCTGATGTTGTTGAACACATGGTTGGTGGCTAATAAAGCAACAACTGTCTAGGAATTGATCCTGGACCAGGCAGCCAACATCGTGTGTATCATGGAGACCTGGCTAGACACTGAGTCAGGGCCTATTTTGGCTGACCTTCTTCCAGCTGGGTACTCTGTGCAGCATCAGCCATGGTCAGAAGGACGGGGGACAGTGTACCCATTATTTTTAGGGACTCATGGTCCATCAGGAGATACCTAGTGCAGTCTATACTGGGTATTGAGGGTCTCCATCTTGTGACTGATTTGGCAGGGGACAGAGTGGGAGTGCTGCTAGTACCTACCTGTACACCAGCACACCCTAATGGAACTGGTGTTAGAGGTGGTATTGTGGTCCCCAAAGACATTCGTCTTGGGGGACTTCAATATTCACGCTAATGCCAGTCTAGGAGGAGTGGAGTATGAGTTCATGGCAACCATGGCAACCATGGCAAAAATGGTCATCAGACCAACACATGAGGGAGGACATACCCTAGACCTTGTTTTTTGCACCAGCCTTGAGGCAGGGGACCCATTAGTGGGGGAGATATCAGCTGTGCCCTTGTCATGGATGGATCATTACCTCTTGCAGACCTGTCTCCCGCACATGTCTGCCCCCGGAGAGGTGTAGAACCAGTTCAGATGATTCACCCCTGGAGACTGATGGAACCGGAATGGTTCCAGAATGCTCTGGGAGAGATACCCCATGAACTTGATGATCATTCCATCGATGACCTTGTCACTTTTTGGAACATTCTGCTGACTAAGGCCATCGATTGGACATGGCTCCTAGGCGTCCACTCGCTAAGCGTCAGCACCGCAGGCATTCTTGGTTTTCTAAGGAACTGCAGTTGCTGAAGTGAGAAGGGCAGTGATTAGAGTGATGGTGACGCTGCTCTTGTGCTGAAGCTAACAGATTGTGCCATAGCGCCAGTTTATGAGCCTGTGCCATGGGTGTGCGGGCAGTAAAGAAAGAGTTCCTTGCTGCCCTCATAGCGTCTGCAAAGTCTCATCCAGCACAGCTTTTCTGGGTGGTGAGGGGGTTGGTCAGGTCTGGCCTCCCTTTACCTGGAACTGGAATCCTCCAGTGCCCACTGTAACTTGTTTGTTGATTACTTTGCGGATAAAATCGCTCAAATTCACCATAATTTAGACGCCACACTCATTACATTAGGAGAACCAGAGGCAATCCAACTTTACGGTATCAGTTTCAGTGGGTGTTGCCTGCCGATGCGCAGAATGTCCTTGGGGTTGTTAGAGCCACTTTTTGTGAACTTGACCCATGCCCGTCCTGGCTGGTTAAAGCCAGCCAGGAGACGCTGGGGCCTTAGCTGGCAGGGGTGGTCAGTGCTTCCCTTCGGGAGGGCAGAGTGTCGAGCTGCCTTAAAGAGACAGTGGTGTGACCTCTGCTCAAGAAACCATCACTTGACATTGACTCCCTCACCAGCTATCGGCCTGTCTCTAAACTTCCCTTTTTAGGGAAGGTTATTGAATGGGTTTTGGCTCATCATCTACAGGGGCATCTAGACCGCGTTGGTTTTTTAGATCCCGCGCAGTCTGGCTTTCATTTGGGTTATGGCACTGAGACTGCGCTTGTGGCTTTGGTCGATGACCTCTGCTGTGAATTGGATCAGGGTCACTTGATCCTGCTGATTCTGTTAGATCTGTTAACTGCTTTTGATACTGTTGATCATAAGATGTTGGTGACTCACTTGCAGGACTGAGCCAGAGTGGGCAGAATTCTTCTTGAACGGTTACGCTCTTCCTGGCCGGGAGAACTCAGAGAGTGGTGCTTGGGAATTTTTTCTCATCACCCTAGGACCTCTCGTGTGCAGTCCCACAAAGTTCCATTTTGTCCCGTCTCCTGTTCAAGGTCTATATGCAGCCACTCAGCGAGGTAATACGGAGGTTTCGTGTGTGGTGTCATCAATATGCTGATGACACCCAACTTTACTTCTTCTTTTCATCCAACCCAGACTTGGCAATCTTGGTGCTTACTCGGTGTTTGGAAGCTGTGGGGGGCTGGATGAGGGCTAACCGACTGAAGCTGAATCCTGACAAGATGGAGGTGATGTTAGTGGGGAAGACGGTGGGGTTGGCATCTCCCATCATTGAGTAAGGTGGAATTGTTATGAAAGGAAACAACCATTTAAAGAAATGACTCATTTAAACTCTTCACTGGGTATTTTTAAATGTGATGCTACCATGGGTGGCCATGCTAACTCCGGCGTGGCCACCCATGGTGGTGTCATGTCTGCTCCCGCCTGCCAGCTGCTTGCTGCGGGCAGGAGCAGAGGTAAACCCAGACTTTGGCAGGGCTAACTCCAGGATGTGCACTGGGCTCCCTGTCAGTGCACATCCCTGCCACAGTCCACGGAAGCCATCCCCAGACCATGGTAGAGCAGGCTGTCATGTCTGATGGCTCACTCTACCTAACTCCAGCCCATGGCCATCGCTTCTCCGGGCAGACACAGTGGCCACATAGGCCGTCACCCCCCTTCCCCCAAATCAGGAAGGAGGTGGGGCCACGCTAAGCAATGTAGGGGTGGGGCCGTGTGGACTCATGTCCGCATATCCCCCTGTGCTCCCCCCACCCCCTTCCTAGCCCCAGCCACCGGAACGTTTGTTCAGCAGCCGGACCTGATCCTGCCCATGGTGAGGGCCCTCACCACAAGCAGGATCTAAGCATGTGTCAGGCTCCGGGGTACGTAGCCGGGGGGACCAAGGAGGGAGGGAGAAGAAGGACAGGGTAAAGGGGAAAAAGGGTTATCCACAGCGCTGCCCCAGAAACCTCTCAGTCACTCTCCAATATCTGAGAGACTAAATGCTCAGCATAGCTACCAGACGAGCTGGTCTAAGAAGGCGTACAACTCATCATCGAGGCCAGGCACCAAGAAGCTGGAAGGGGAAACCAACTACAGGGAAGCTGGAAGGGGAAACCAACTACAGGGAAGCTGACGGGATTAGCCAGCTACAAAGGAATTAGAAGGGAAACCAGCAATAGGGATGCTGGCAGGGATAACCAGTGGCAGGGAAGCTGGCAGGGATAACCAGTGGCAGAGGAGCTAGGGGGAGAACCAGCGACAGGGACGGTGGCAGTGATAACCAGCTACTGAGGAGCTAGGGAGAGAACCAGTAATAGGGACGTTGGCAGGGATAACCAGTGGCAGGGAAGCTGGCGGGGGTAGCCAGCTACAGAGCTAGGAGGAGAACCAGCAATAGGGACGTGGGCAGGGATAACCAGCAGCAGGGAAGCTGGTGGGGGTAGCCAGTGGCAAAGACTCACGCACAAAAAACATACGACACAGTCACAGAAGGGTGAGGTAGGTTAATGGTGGACCCAGTCATGGAGACACACACCAACCCAGCTCAGGGAAGAGCAGTTGCTCCACCAGCTTCCTGGGGCCACCAGAGGGTCCCAAATACTTCCTGGTGGCCAATCAGGAAGCCAGGAGGCGAGCACTAGAATTAGCACACAGGTGAGCAGGGTGAGGCATGTTCTAGGTAAAGACACAGGGGAAGATACAGTGCAAAGGATGAAGGCACTGTTTACCAGGCACCAGGTGACACAAGTCACTGCAGCGCCCCCACCAGGTCAAGGGTTCAAGACCCGACCGTGACAGCGTGATGGTTCAAAGAGCCGTAACATCTAAAAATAGCCATTGCCAGATCCCACTGGAACTGCTTTAAATTGACATTTCATTGTATCGCATTGGCATTTACTGTAGGTACCTGGGATATTTGGCAGCAGTCAAGAGGTTAAGTCTTATTCAATATTTTTAAAGTCATTTAAGTGTAGTTAAGTCTATATTCATCTTCCTGAAGTTTTTTTCTCCTTTTTTTATTTAAAAAAAAAATCAAAGTCTTTAAAAGCAAGATAAGTAAAAATCCTAACGGGCAACGTTTTAGCCTTATATTTTTTTGGTAGGAGTAGCCACCCTATCTTTCTCACACTTTGATCTTTGTAGATTAGACCAGAGATCTCTTTTAAATCTTGTGAAGTCACCTAATTTTAGTATTTTGACAATTTTCAGGATTTAATAATGAAGAGTTAGATCAAGATTATAGCCTCTCTACAAGGAGAGGGTCAAGTGCTATTTCTTACTATAGAAAATTACTTTGGGCCGGCTTGCCATATTAACAAGATATGGATTTTATATGTGAAACTTCTTTTCTTGATCAGAGTTCTTAAGAACTACAGGGAAAATCCTCTGCTTTAGAGTGGCCAACCTTGAATGTTAAAAAATTATGAGTCGAGCTCAAAATAATTCTGAAATTGGCTTTAAAAACATGAGATTTAAATAAACTATAATAAATGCTGGGTTCTTTTTGTTTTTTGGGTCTTACAGGTACACTGCAGTCCCATTAAATATTTCCCCATATTTATGACGCTTAAAACCTTACATAAGAGATTTTCACATCTTCAGCAGCTGGGACTTAAAAAAAATAAAATTGAAATTGAAATGGAACAACCAGTTTTGCACAATTTCCAATATTCCAACCTTTAGCATGCCCCAGAACTCTAGAGGTTAGAGATAGCGAGTTTTGCTGAACTGAAGTGAACAGTGGAAGAGGAAATGACTTTTTCTACACATCTGTCTTTGGTGATGCTGTACTCCCTAATCCATGGAGTGCTGTGGTTGGCAAATCTAAACAGCAGCCATTTTATTTGCTCCACTCTTTCATATGCCCTGCTTGAATCTTGCTTCACGGATGATGCCCAACACAGCTTGTTGCTGCCATGTGCACACCCAGAAATTCTGTTTCCCCACTACAAGGGTGTTAAATGAAATGATAGCCCACAACAAGTGGGTGTACACCTGCCCGTTTATTAGGTTTTTGCCTCTACTGGCCACGAGGCCACCACCCACCAGACATCCAGCCCCCACTCATGGCGCGGTCTCAGAGAATGTAGAGCCCGCCGTGGTGCGCTGCCTCTGCGTGCACAAGTCTGCCAGCACCATAAGCGTCACAGGTGAATATCTGTGAGTGACCACTTCCTGCCCCTCTCTCTGCTCTCACCGGTGCTGTCAGTGCGGGCCACGTGCACGCACATGAATAGATGCAGGGGGCTGTCCGTTTATGAGGCTGGACATGCTGAACATGGGAGTGGGGTCTGCATGGGCTGAACCCAGACTCCAGCAGGCTAGCATCTCGTTTGTTTACTCCCCGAGGCCCAATCCAAGGTCCTTTGTGCAGTCATGCACACGGTATGCGTATGGTGTAGCTACAGTGTAGGCATTCCACACACTTAGGGTGAAAACTAATGTTCGTTGGACTGGCACCACGGTCAGGATTCGACCAGGCCCCTGAACTGATGTGACTGGGGCCTGGCTGCTGGGGAGGTCAGGGAGCCAGGTGGACGTATGTGAACCCTGCCCCTGTGCTGCGCAGAGTGGCCTGCCCCCCCCCCCCGCCTCCTGGCTTACAGGCAGCCATGGTGGCCAATAGCCAGGGACCCCAAACGGGTTAAGTAAAGTGGCCATTCATCTGTAATGGCATGCTTTACACCTAGTTGGGCACCCATTCCCTGGGCGGTGTTGGCGCTTAGCCTGAGCTTTGACCTGGGGATGTTCCCAAGTCACAGTCCAGCTCACGTGCCAGCACCCGGGGAACAGCTCAGGCGAACAACTGACAGCACACTCAACCGTAACAATAGCCCACAATTTCACGTGGGGAAAAGTGTGGAATTGTGGACTACTGTTGCATCTGAAAACACCCTTAGTGTGCACTTGCATGTGCAGCACACACACCATGGGCATGGACCTTGGATCAGGGCCAAAGCAATTAAGATGATATCTGCTACTGAACAGAAGTTAGTCCAGTAAAATTTATCATCTTAACTACTTTGGCTGTAGTGTTCAAACATCTTCCTCTGGAATAGTCCAGTGAAACTGTTCTGGAGAAAATGACTTGACTGCAGTCTTTTTCTTTTACCTTTCTCATACAGTATTAGACAACCACACTCCCCACTGCTTAAGCACAGCTGATTGATTCTTTGCATTGGGGATTCTCCAATGACACAGTACCAGTAGGTCCCATATAAGAGTGACACAGAATTTAGAAATCAGCCTCTGTTAGCAAATACACACCTGAAATTGATTGATGGCATGGCCAGTTAGACTGCAAGCTGTATCCACAGACTGCTGGGTGACCTTCCTTAGTCTCAACTTTAAAGCATAAACATTTTAACTGCAGCTGCTGCTTACCTAGTTAGTGAAGTGTTCATCAGCGCTGCTAGTAAGAGCCAGAAGGGAACTTGGAGATTTGGCCTAAATTATAAATACATAGTCATTATCACTGTCTTGCAGAAATATTCAAATGCTTTCTTAGTGTCAGTCAAGATACTGTCAAATCATTATTCATAATATTTACAATAATTCTGTCCTATTTACAATACACTTTGGAGTACGTTCTCCTAGAAAGAGGTTATTCTTCTGCTGTACATCTACATACTGATTATTATTAGAAAAGAACATGAAAGCACTTCATTGTATTTAACAGAACAACTGCTTTATAAAAACTTACTAAGAAACATAAGGAAGGTTAAAAAAAGCATATCACAACTGCAAGTTTTAAAAGTGTCCTACTAAATAATGGGCCTAATCCTACTCTTACACTAGTGTGTATCAGAAGAAATTCCTCTGATGTTAATAAAGTTATATCCATATAAAATCAGAATGAGAAAAGAATCAAGCTCCCTTCAGGGACTACTTTTTTAGTTGGTAAAAGCCTGCAGCCTGGATAGAGGCTAAGAAATCTTGCTGTGGGGAAGGCAGAAGGAACATGTTCAGGTTAGAAGATAAGAAGGGAGATGCTGAATAGAAAGAGACCACTTCAGGTGGGGTGTGATAAAATAAAGCTAGAAAAAGCAACATACATACAACATGCATGATCTTGGTATGACTCAGAAATTAATGGTAGCATACCCATGTTTCAAATTAGAACATAAAAAACCTGTCGATTTAAGATAGAAATTAATGTGGGTACAAATTCAATCATGCTCCAAAAAGCATGGAAATTGTAGGTTGAGGCTCCCACCTTAACTTCCGTGCCATGTTACAATGTGTAAACCCAGCAATTTTTTCATGCCCTCTGACATAATGGGTGATTTCAGAAGTGACGCGTTCCAATTCACCACAGTGAATCCCACCCCGGTGTGAACGGATTCACTGCGGGCTGTGGTGACACATGCAGCCCAAACAGAAGTGACAGGACCGTGACCACCGCCCGGGGGCAATTAGAGAGAACATGGGCCGGGGGAACACAACAGACGTGCAGTGGAGACGTGGATCGCGGTTCGAGCCCCAGAATACACAGCGGCTGGGGTCAATTCCTTCCACCGCGGCTGCGGGTTTCCGTTCAGAAGTTACTTTTCATTCACCCCTGCCCTGGTGACCATTCACCACACTTCTGGACTTCCTCCCGCCCTGACCTCACGAAGCGTGGTTAGCTTCACCCCGGGCCGCGTTTGACTGTGGTGAACATCTGGATGCAAGCAAACAGACGTGCACAGCGCTTTCACCACCCCCCGTGTTTGACTGAGGTTGACTGTGGTGGACATTCACCACGTCACTTCTGAAATCACCCAATGTGTAAACCCAGCCTTCTGACCTGGTCCCTTCTCCTCTGTGGTTTAATTGTGGTTGGAACAGCTTTAAAATGACTTAGTCCATGATTCAATTCCATTTTCCACAAACACCCTTACTCATGCTCCATATCAGACAGGGCAATTGGGATTCTTACCGGTCAATTGCCCTTCTGTAGCCCTCCAGGGAGTTTATTCGGACCAAGGGAGCATTCTGCCTTCCGTCCAGTAGGAGGCAGCACTGACTTTCAACTGGGCATGCGTAGGGAGAGCGCTCGCTCGCTTCCCCAGGAGTATCCAAGCCGAGGAACTGGAGCTGAAAAACAACGAAAACTTTTCCCGAAACTTCGGGGTTAACTGAACCAGGGCCCCAGAAAAGGGCTGAATCCCCCCCGAGCCTTAATGCTAACTAACTTAAATCATAGCCCGGGCGGGCCGAATAAACTTCCTGGAGGGCTACAGAAGGGCAATTCACCGGTAAGAATCCCAATTGCCCTTTCTATAGCCCTCGGTCCGTTTATTCGGACCAAGGGAGGTGCCAAAGCAGTAATGTTTATTCGGTAGGGGAGGGCCCAGCTTGGCTAGAACCCATGACCCCCTGGAGAACCCGCCTGCCGAAGGCGGCCTCCGCAGACTGCTGAATGTCAATCTTATAATGCCTAGTAAACGTATGTAGGCTTTTCCAGGTAGCCGCCTTGCAAATTTCAGCCAAGGGGGCTCTGGACTGGAAGGCCGAATTAGCGGCCGCACTCCTCGTGGAGTGTGCTAGGAGTGGACGAGGGGGTGGTAGACCAGATGCCTTATAGGCCTCTGAAATGCAGGATGCTATCCATCCCGCTATGACTGCTTTTGATACCCTCTTGCCCCTATGGCGAGGGTGGTAACCCACTAGGAGACTAGAGGATTGTCGGAAAGGGGCCGACTGCCTCATATAGACCTTTAGAGCCCTACGCATGTCCAGACAATGCCACCGCTTTTCCAGCGGGTGGCGCGGACGGGGGCAAAACGAGGGCAGGATCACATCCTGTGCTAGGTGGAAAGGGGAGGCGACCTTGGGTACGAAGGCCGGATCCAGGCGGAGCAAAACGGACTCCCTCCTGAAGGAACATAGGGCCGGGTCAACAGAGAGCGCCCCTATCTCCGATACTCTCCTAGCGGTGGTAATTGCTATCAGGAAAGCCACCTTGATGGAGAGGAAGAACAACGAGACCTGATGAAGTGGCTCAAATGGGGCCTCCGTCAGAGCATTAAGGACCAGGTTCAAATTCCAGTTAGGAAATCGGTGAACCACTGGTGGCGAGAGCCGCTTAGCCGCTCTGATGAATTGCCGGACGTGGGGATGGGGAGACACCCTGGTCTGGCCTGATGCCCCCACTACGCTATCTATCGCCGCTAACTGTCTACTGAGGGTGTTAGGTCGGAGCCCCTTGTCCAGCCCTTCCTGAAGGAACTGTAACACCTGAGGGATTGACGGAGATAAAGGGGGGATCCCCCTCGCCCTGCACCACCCCACAAAGACCCTCCAGGTGCACTGGTATATGCGCCTGGTAGATTTGCGTCTGGCCTCTATCAGAGTTCGAATCACAGAGGCCGAATAGCCCATCTCCTGCAGGGCTAGGGATTCAACAGCCAGGCTGTCAACTTCAGGAATTCCGGCTGTTGGTAGGCGACGGGCCCCTGGGTCAGAAGATCGTCTGAGACAGGGAGTGTGAGGGTTCGCCCCCGAGACAGACTGAGCAGGTCCGGGAACCAAGGCCGGCGAGGCCAATGGGGTGCCACCAGAATGACCGTGGCCCCCTGCGCCTTGCATTTGTGCAGCGTCCGGCTGATGAGTGGGAATGGGGGGAAGGCGTACAGGAGACCCTGTGGCCAGACCTGATTGAGGGCATCGATGGCTTCCGCGTTGCGGCATGGGTGCCTGGTGAAGAAGCGTGCCAGCTTGTGGTTCGCCGGGGAGGCGAACAGATCTACCGTCGGCTGTCCGAAGGTGTCTGTGATCAGCTGGAAGGCGGCCGAGCTCAGTGACCACTCCCCTGGCTCCAAGCTTTTCCGGCTCAACCAGTCCGCTTCGACATTCTGTGATCCCTTGATGTGGAGGGCTGACAGGGATAGCAGATATTGCTCTGCCCACGTGATGATGCGGGCCGCCTCCCTGTGTAAGGACTTCGATCGTGATCCGCCCTGATGGTTTACGTAGGCCATGGCGCTGGTGTTGTCGGTGAAGACCACTACATGACGCCCCTCCAGGAGCGTCCGGAACTTGGCCAGCGCGAGACGAATGGCTCTCAGCTCTAGCCAGTTGATGCTGTTGGTTGCCTCCGCTGCTGACCAAAGCCCCTGGGCCAGGTCGGTCCCGACATGCGCCCCCCAACCGGACAAGCTGGCATCCGTTGTCAGCACGACCCTGTTCGGCTCCATGAGGGGTACCCCCTCGAGGAAGCGATGTGGCGCTTCCCACCACCTGAGAGAGTGAATGATGTCGCTCCGAATAGGCAAGACGATGTGGACCTTGCTGATGATCTCCCACTGCCATGGCCTGAGCAGCTGTTGAAGGGGTCGAGCATGAAAGCGTGCCCAGTGCAGGTGGCGAGTGCATGCGATCATGGAACCTAGCAGGGAGATCAAAGACTGAAGAGAGGCTAGCGGCTGTGCTTTCACGTGAGCTATTAGATGTCTGATCTTGGCCTGACGTGCGGGCGGAATGAATATCCGGTCTTGCTGGGTGTTGAAAATTACTCCCAGGTGTTCCAGCTGCTGGGTTGGCTCCAGGTGGCTCTTGGCGAGATTGATCTGGAAGCCATGCTCGCGGAGATAGAGCATGGTGCGCCGTAGGTGAGTCCGTGCCAACTCCCTTGATGCCGCCCGGATCAAAATGTCGTCGAGGTAAGGGAAAATCGCAATGCCCTCGAGCTGCAGATTTGCGATGAGGGGCACCAAAACCTTCGTAAATGTACGTGGGGAGGAGGCGAGGCCGAACGGCAGGGCCCGATACTGCCAATGCTGGGCATTGTATGCAAAGCGGAGCCAGCGGCGGTGTGCTGGCACAATAGGGACGTGTAGATAAGCGTCTTTTAAATCTATGGAGCATAGCCAATCGTTCTTTGCTATGGCGAGGGCGATGGATGACACCGTCTCCATCTTGAACTTTTGCCGCTTGACACACCTGTTCAGCCGCTTGAGGTCCAGCACCGCTCGCCACTCTCCACTCTTCTTGAGGACTAGAAACAGGAGAGAGTACAGCCCCTGCCCCTCCTGGTGCTGCGGCACCCGCTCTATCGCCCCGATGGCCTCGAGCCTGGTTAACTCCGTGAGCATCGCCATGTGTTTGCCGGGGATGCGAGAGATAGGGGACAGGCGAAAAACCTGCTTTGGTGGGAACTTGAGCTCTATAGCGTATCCCCTTGCTACGGTTTGAAGGGCCCATGAATCGGAAACGGTCCTGGACCATTGTTCCGCAAAATAACGAAGCCTTCCCCCCAACCGACCCGAGTCGGGGGAGGAAGAAGTGCAGGAGTCAGGAATCCTGCCTGCGGGCAGGGGATCCCTGTCGCTTGAATGCCCCGGACTGGACTGGCTGTCTGCTGGGCTTAGCCCCACGCCCCCTATGCCCCTTGCCCCGTTGCTGACCTGACCAGGGGGTATATGACGAATAGGGTTTCCGGTAGCCTTGATTCGGCTTGTAGAATGGCCGAAAGAATGTCTTGAAGGGCTGCACTTGCGAGAGCGTGTGCTTCCTATCCTTACTGGATGCCTGCGCCAGGGCCTTGTCCAGAGCTGGGCCGAACAACCTCCGGCCCTGAAACTTGCCGTGGACGAGGAGATTCTTGGCATGGGAATCAGCGCGCCACGAGCGCAGCCATAGGCGGCGGCGGGCTGCGACGTTAGCCGCCATCCCCCTCGCCGCCCAGGTCACCATGTCTGCCGAGGCATCCATTAAGAACGCGTGGGCAAGAGTAACATTCGCTGCCAGCTTGCGGGACATGGCCTCTGAAATGGTAGGATCATTAGACAGCTTAAACCATTTCATGATGGCCCTAGACGCATATGACGCTGTCGTGGCCATTTGCAAGGAGTTTGAGAGCACCTCGTAGTTCTTGCGGAGGCCTATCTCTATCCCCTTGTCCGTAGGATCCTTCGGTAGAAGGTCCTCCGAGGACGGGAAAACGGATTGCCGGGCCAGCGCAGCCGCCGCTGCATCTACCTTCGGTGTCTTGAAAATAGAATTACTCTGCCTAGCAAATCCGTACAGGGCCTGTTGAGTCTTGGAGAGCTTAGCCGCCTTAGTGGGGCATCTCCATTGGGCCCTAATTAGTTTCTCAAAAGCCCGGTCCAGCACCACCCCTTTGTTCCGCTTAGAAAACTTTGGGATGTAGTCCCTGTTAGAGTCCTCCTCTGAGGAGGAGGTGTCAGACTCCCCCCGTTTACGGGAGCTTGGGGTAATACGGAGAACCCTCTGGGCCCATTTCAGAAGCTTGGGCCCCTGCTCCGAGGGCAGCTCTCTGCCCGCCTCCTTTTGGCCGGCACTCAGGATCGCTTCCCACTCTGGGGCCTCCTGCTGTTCCCCCGCCGAGGATTGAGCATCCCCCAGTATAATGGAGGCCTCTGATGAGGAGGAATATCGGGGAGGGGACTTGCCTTTCCGGTATTTCTTACGTGGCGGAGGGAGGGGTTTCTGCAGCTGGTCAGAGGAGGAAGAGTCCTCCAGCTCCCCTTCCTCCGAAGGGGCCTCCCCCTGCTCACTGCCTGAGGAGGAACCCAAGAGCTCCCGAAGGGAAGGGCCTTTTGGCTTGTTGCCACCCCTCCGCTGCGGGCTAGCCTTCTGCTTCCCCTTACAAGCTCGTCTCGAGGCGCCCTTAAAGCTGTCTTGCGGGGGAGGGGCCTCCCGCTTTTGGGCTCGCCTCCGGTTCTCTTCGATGCGGGCCAAAACCCCCATCATGGATTGCAGAGTGCTCATTTGGAGCCTCTGGAATTCCTCAGCAGCCGTCCCCCCTCTTACTTGAGAGGAGGCAGAGGATTCTGCCCCCTCCATTTCCTCTGCTGCAACGGTGCCGTCGCGCTCCTGCCCACGTGGCTCCTCCGCCGGTGGAGCAGGGGCCGCGGCCTGGGCGTGCTGCTCCCTCGCAGCACCACTATGCGCCCCAGCGCCTGCCTTCTGCGTTGGAGCATGCCGGGCGGCGGCTCGGCGTGTCTTCGCCGTCTCAGCCATCGCCGCCGGGTCTACGGGCCGTGTGTACCCCGCAGGGGCCGCACGCCACGCGCTGGGCTCCCGGGCCGTACAAGTTGCCGGCTCCGAGCGAGGAAGCCGCCCTGTAGCGGCGGTTGAAAAGCCGCTGTTCGGTGTCGCGCCACCGCGCGTGTCCGCCCCCCCCTTCTCAGCCGAGAGCAGGGAAGGCACAAAAGTTCAACTTGGGAGCAGAGCCCCCGAGCTGCAACCTATCTGTTCGGAGGCAGACTTTCGACTGGGGAAGCGAGGGCGCGCTCTCCCTACGCATGCCCAGTCGAAAGTCAGTGCTGCCTCCTACTGGACGGAAGGGAGAACGCTCCCTTGGTCCGAATAAACGGACTGAGGGCTATAGAAATACACTGCTGTCTGTTTTCAAGTACAGTGGGTACTTCTTAACCCATAATGAGCCATTACTAAGCTGTCACATTGTCCCCAACTGAAATGAAAAGATAGAGGGGAAGGGTGTTGTCACCCACACCTGTCCTCAGCATGGGGGAGTGGAGTAGTGAAGAAGGTATTTTCTGACACTTGCATTGTTTATTTTACTGTATCTTCAGAGACTTTCAAGGACACACTGTTCCAAAGGGGAGTGGGTAATAGTCACTACAACGCAAGGCTTTGGGAGTCAGGAGTACTGCATACTCTGTTACAGGGTTGGAAAGTGCTCATAACAGACCAAGACTCTGTGGTTGTTTGTGAGGAGCCTGACTGTTACTGGGTTACAGTGGGTTAGGGAAAGGCTGTAAAGCATGACTCCTGGGTTCTCTGATGAAGACTTGGCAGGTAGCACGCTACAGCAGAAAGGCCTTGGATGCACGCCTCCATAGTTGTCTCACCCTGGGATACCCAACCCACATCATCCCCTCTGGTGCACAGTTTCAATGTTGCCCCTAACCTGCTGAAGAAGATTGGGCCTGAAAGACTAAGGCAAAATGTGGGTGCATAGAGGTTCATTTGTAAGTGTGCACAATATGGGTGAGTGTTTAACGCCTTTACTGCTTTGGAGTCAAAAGTGAGGGCAGTTGGAGAAGTGTTCCATTATTCCTTTATTGCTTATGGCACACTGGTATTAAACCAGATAAAGCACTTCTTATGATAAGCGCACTCCATTCAGAGAGAATCCAAGATATCTGGAAAATGCCATGAGCTGTATCTCTGGAAGGGTACAGAGAGAGATGTGTGTCTGGAATGACAAAAAAAGGAACAGGAATAACAGTCAAGGAGGCTACATGGAGTGGAATGACATGGAGCCAGCTATGGAAACTGGGTGAACTGATAGGAGTGCTGCTCCCCATGGTATCCTTCCACTCTAATGAATTTGTTATTTCACTCAGAAACCTATCATTCTACCTATTTGTCATGGCACGATTCCTCCTGTCATTCCACATAGTTTCTTGTTTGTGCGCCTTATCCTTGTTCCTCCTTGTCATTCCAGACACACACCCTTACTCCTGTACCTTATCAGAGATACAGCTCATGGTATTTTCCAGATAGCTTGGATTCTCTCTGAATGGGGTGGGCTAGACAGGGGGCCGAATATACATCCCTCCCAATACCTCTCTGCCCTTTCCCGATACTTCACCCTATCCTTGCCTGGATAGTGTCTTTACTGCTTACGTGGCACTGATGTTACGGAGGGATCCTTGACCTACTATTTCCATGCTTTTTGGATCACGATTGAATTTGTATCTGCCTTAATTTCTATCTTAAACTGACAGGTTTTTTATGTTCTAATTTCACTGGTTTGTGATGGGTAAGGCAGTGTCAAAAATTCCTCCTGCTACCACAGTACAATGATGAGCACTAGCACCATTATGCAGCAAAAGAATGCTGTCTGTAGCTACTGGCACTCAGGTCTCATATTATCTTGCTGTGAAGAGTCTGGAAGGGAGTCTCAGTCTAAAAATCAAGGTGTTTTTTAGACAAGCAAGCTCAGGTGGAAATCAGATTGCAACAGTCAAATTCTATTGATCCCCAAATAACTAAAACAGTTAATTACAATAAAAAGATTAAAAATAAAAAGGATACATTTAAATGTCTGTACACAAATGCTAGAAGTCTAACAAGTAAGCTGGGAGAATTAGAGTGCATTGCGTTATATGAGGATACAGACATCATAGGAATCTCAGAGACCTGGTGGAATGAGGACAACCAATGGGACACGGTAATATCAGGATACAAAGCAGATCAAGCTGGTGGTGGGGTGGTGCTATATGTAAGAGACAACATTGAGTCAAGCAGGATTAATATTGTAAAGGAAGCAAACAGTACTCTGGAATCTCTGTGGATAGAGAAGGTGGAGTCCTGCCACTTGAAGGAGCCAGTTATAGAAAAAAGACACTATGATTTTACGAAGCAATTGAAACTCAGGGTTGTGCACGCCCTTTTCCGGGGCATACTAAAACACTTGCTGATTTATGAGCTTATTCAGGCATGCTATACTCCATAGCTGCACAGCATTGGATTATTCAAAACGAAAGCAATGCAGGGGGTTGTACTGGAGTTACCCCACACAACACCATGAAGTAATGAGGGGTAGCGTGTCTCTATCCGAGGACTGCATGTCAAAGAAATGCAACCCATTTACACTCCTCTACCGGGGATCTCCTAGATCTTGCATTAGGGCAGCTCTTCGTTGTGCTATCAAGCATTTCTGTAGCACTTTCAGTGTTCAAAGTGCTGTGTTACACTCAGGTAGCCAGGTAGGAGTTCTATTCAGTGTTCACTGTTCAAAAGGCATCTCACATTCAGATGTCATGGAATTTAAAGTGAAATTAGAAATCTTTTATTTATTTATAGAGATCTTTGTACTATTACTGTTCTGTCTCCGAACTGTTCTGTCACCAATCTCTCCTTCAAGCCCCATCCCATATCTGACCACTTCCTTGCCTCCTTCAACCTCTCCCACTGCTCCGTCTCCTCTTCCTCATCTTCTCCATCCCTTCCGCGATCTGCAGGCCATTGTGCCCCAGGACTTTGCCTCCTCCCTCTCTCCTCTTTTCCCCTCAGTCTTCTCCTCCTCCTCCCCCGATTCTGCCATCTCCACCTTCAACTCCTCTCTCACCTCCACCCTCGACTCCTTTGCCCCCCTCTCCTCCCATCCAGCTCACTCTCGTAACCCTCGCCCTTGGCTCACCCCCACCATCTGCCATCTCCACTCCTGCACCCAGGCTGCTGAATGCCTCTGGCGCAAATCCCACTACCATGCTGACTTCCTCCACTTCAGATTCTGCTAAGATCCACCCTTTTCTGTTTGTCTCCTCTGCCAAAACTCTCATTCGTGCCCTAGCAATCTCATGCCTCGACTATTGTAACCTCCTCCTCGCTGGCCTTCCCTTCGTCCCTTCTCCCTTGCTGCCTGCACACCTGGAACTCCCTCCCTGCCCTCGTCCGCCTTGCCCCCTCCCTTCGTACCTTCAAGTCCCTCCTCGAAACCCACGACTTCCACTCTGCCCTTCCTAACGCCTGCTAATCATCCCCACTCAGGATTATCCCCCACCTGTTATCTGTATACTCCCAATTTACTGTAACCAAGCCAAGAACATGTACCTGAGTTCTCACACCCTCATGAATGTCGCATCCCATGTCTCTCGCTCTGTTCCCACTTCCCTGTCTCCCCTCCCTCTGTCTTTAGATTGTAAGCTCTTGGGCAGGGACCATGTCTATCTTGTTTTTTGTAAAGTACATCGTGTGCGCTATATAAATAATAATAATAATAATAATAATAATAATAATACCAGTGATTTAAGAAAAGAAATTGCTGGTGGCTTTTATGTTTGAAATTGTTTCACATTGAGATTTGTCCCTAGTTTTCTTTAAATTATAGGTGTAATATTAGCAAGTCACCTTCTAAAAAAGCACCAGATACAATGGCTGTTTTTAAATAGGCCGCAGTGGGTGGGGGGATGGGCGTGCAGCCACAGTGGGTGGAGGTGGGTGTGTGCCTGTTCCTACAGCTGCATACCCATCTCCACGCATGGAGCATTGCGAGGTGGGTGTAGCATGGGAGCGTGCACACACACACACACCCTGCGGCATTCACACGGGCACCTCCAACCATCTCCACACAGCAAAACTACATGGGGAGTTGGGGACTTATTAAGCAGGTAAGCAGGGTTACTAAGCAGGTTCCCCCCCCGCCATGTGCACACGGCCCTTTCAAAAAAGCGGCAGCAGCCCCAGCAGCTGTAGGGAAGATACATCCAGGCAGGCAGGTAGGCGGTCGGGGGGGGGGGGAGCGGGGGAGCAGCATAAGTTCCTTCCCCCTCATCCCCTCCCCAGGTCACTGTCAAGTGGGAAGGTTTTATAAAGCCCTTTTAGCTCCCTACCCTCTGCCATTGCTGGGGAGGATTGCTGTAGATCCTCAGCATGTCTTTCCCCCACTAGTAACCAGCTAGTGCATCATGGAACGCTCATCTTAACTTTGCCACCATAGTGCAAAATGACATCTGCCACTCAGATCACCACTCTGCCTGCCGCTGGTGTAAGCTGGCAGCAGGATTGAACCCGCTGACTGTAAGCCCCAAACCTGACAAACAGATGAAGGATAGGAAGGTTAAAAGGATTCATACGTAAATAAATGTAAAGCCATTCATGACATGGGGTAAGAGGGGCTAAAGAGCACGCTTGGGGAAAAAGAAGCAGAGATGGGGGGGTGTACTGAGAGAGGAAAGCACGCAGATTGGTAGAACTATATTTGATTAATGAACTGAAGTATACACAACAATACAATAAAAGGTTAGAGCTCTTTCAGTTTCAAATCTCTTGACTGGCCACAGAACGACTGTCACAAAATGGATTATTTTTCTTTTGCTTCAAAACACCTTGCAAATAAACACTTTGGGGACTATCAAATCCTCATGTTAATTATGGATAAGAAAACTGTTTAAGGAAAAACATGAGATATGCAGACAAACAGGGTTCTCTTGAGGACACTGCGTGTGCAGTATGGCCACTGGCCTGTCGCTACAGATTTACATTTGGATCACCTTAATGTTTCTGTAGCAGCAGGAAATACATTTCTCAGAGAAAGCTGTCAGATTCAGAGACATTGGTAGCATTCTAGCTTAATAATAAAATGGTTTTTGGCTGATATAAAAAATATTGAAATCTGATTTGTGGTCCACCTGGAGCTGATTCCAATTGATAAAAGTACAAAAAACGGAAATTACCAGATTTATTAACAAATCTGGAATGCCTGAATATATCATAGATAATCATGTGCTTAGGCAGTTACTTGGGAACAAACTCCCACTAGGTGCTCCACATAAGCTTTCCCATAAGGAAAACTTTCATAATAAAAAGGAGTGAGCAAAGACAAGTACTGATACTTGTTCTTTTTTTCTTCTTCTTACAAGGACTGACTTTGCAGTAATTATGAACTACTAGGACTAACTATGGGTTACGCTATTCATTATTAAAGCCTGTTATTCAAAGCGGGCATACGTTGTCTTTCCAGTGAAATTGTATCCTCCGATGACACTCTTGCCTTGCACCTGGCATGAGTATTTACTATAGTTAGTTAAAGAGTTGTATTTCCCTCTTTGACCTTTGGGAATTGGTACTAGTGGTGCGCAAAACTGCCGCCTCCAAGATACAATTTCTGATGTTGTTTTTTTTAGCACTCGCAAATTTAATCTCAGAGCATCCATATGACCACCGGTGGGGTTGGGTGAGGGTGCGTGCATGCTCCCGTGCTCCACTCATCTCCACCAATCCCCCACACACAGAGGCATTGACCCATTTCAAATGGGTTGGCAGTTCAGGGGGGATGGGTGGAGGTGGCAGCGGGTGTGTGGTGCTTGTGCAGCGCATAACACAGATCCCCACTCACCTCCACCCATTTCCACCCATCTCCATGCATGGAGGAACCTCAGATTCCCCCATTGCCTCCATGTGTGGGGGATCGGTGGAGATGGGTGGAGCGCGGGAGCGTGCGCGCACCCTCACCCAACTCCACCGGTGGTCAGATAGATGCCCCCACCCCCCGCCCATGCAGCCACACATGTGGGCGAGGGGAGTGTGTGTGTAAAAAGGGCCATTGAACAAAACGGGAATGCCTCAGTACGTGGAGATGGGTGTGCGTCCGTCCACCCAAGCGCCACAAACCCACTGCAGCACACACCAATCCCCCTGGCACCACAGCTCCTCCCGGGCCCGTTTGAAAAGGGCTTTAGAAACTCTCCTCTACTATGCCCCCCTGCTAGTGTCTTTCCCTCTCTTCCTTAACCATGGGGGAGGATGTGGCAAGAAATTAGTGATGGACATTATTTATATTCATTTAGCACCGGTAATGCACCTAAAATGGAGCAATTATTCATTAGAGACAGGTCCTTACCCTGAAAGGATTACAATGACGGACAAGGGAGAGGGGTACATAGGGAGAGATTATGGGGTACATTACTGTGGGTCTAAAAATCTAAAGTATCTGAACTGGTGGAATCCAGATTTTTGGGTCCCAATGGTGTTTTATGTTTTACAAAATCTGAATTTTCTCTCACATTTAGAGTTTGGCTCAGTGGAGTGTTGTTTGAAAGAGCCTTACTGAGTTCCAGAATGTGGAACTTGGAAATAATAACCTGCTACACTGTAGAAATTACGAGCTTGGGGGGGGAAGTCTGGGATATTATTTGCCGTATAATGTTGTAGGTTGAGATACAAGCCCAACTAAGTTAACTTGCATTCAGATGTGCGTTTAAATCGCACAGCAGCGGCAGCGGCATCGTGCAATTTAAAGCAACGCACACTTCCGGGTTGGTGTGAATGCACCGAGTGCGCACATTTCAGCGTAATGCGAACTGTTGGAGTGCGGTTTTAAAAGCTGCTCCGAGCAGCTTTGAAAACCGCACTCCAACAGTTCGCATTACGCTGAATTGGTGCATTCACACCAACCTTGAAGTGCGTGTTGCTTTAAATCGCATGATGCCGCTGCTGCTGCTGTGCGATTTAAACGCACATCTGAATGCGCCCTTTATCTCTATGCAGTAGTTATCCACCATTCTTAACACTCAACTCCCACTCAAGTGGGAACATGAATTTCTCGTGCAGACTTTTCGCTGGGACTGCGACACAATTTTCTTTCAGCTAAACCCAGGGCAGGTTGTCAAAGGCAGAGGAATGAAGAATTTCTATTGGCCATTCTTCAGTTATTCACAGAGCATAAATCTTAATTCATTAGGAGTGAAATCCTGGCTCCACTGAGATTAAACAAGAGTTTTGCCACGGACTTTAGTTGGACCAGGATTTTATCTTTGGATTTTGGATTTTCACATTTACCACCTCAAATATTGGTGGGTTGTTGGTTTGGGTTTTTTTGTTTTTTTGTTTTTTTTAAATTAGCTCAGTAAATTGCTGAAGCAAGCTCTTCGTACAGTTGCAATTTCATACTGGTTCAGAGAACTCAGCAACAAAATTGCTCTTACCATTTATTTTAAATTGTTTCTCTGAATCTTTTTTTTTTCTTTGACTGAAGGAAAAATGGTCTCTATCCAATTATTTTAAATATTTAAAGCTGCTCTAGAAAAGTAGTTACTACCTAACAATCAGTTCTAGTGATCTCTCCTGCCATAAATGGCATCAGGGAAATCCTTAATCATGCTTAGTGGAGTCCCCCTGAAGTCACTTCTAAAGGCCATATTCCATATATGGTTGTCTAGGACAGAGAGTGAATGGGAGAATTAATGTAGCATTCAGTGGAAATGGGCACCTTCATTTTCTCTATCAGGGCTATTGAGCTCAATCACACAGAGGCTACATGGTAAAACTATGAGGGAAGTAAGGTTCTGATTGAATTGAATCCCTTACTTGAAGAAATGGTCAATGGCTATTGTGCTTGTAAAGGTAACATACATTTGTATTCTGAGTCCTAAAATCTTGCCAATAACTTTTATGGTCACTTTATTTTCTAGGAGTGGGACATGTTTGCTCTCTAATCAGATGTAGTAGTTATCAGTGTAAGCTGAGCTGCAAAGTCATTATCTGGTAAATATAGCCTGTTTCACTGATATCACTTACATCTTCATCGCTGAATTGTCCAGGAAATTCAATTTTAAGGGACCAGGTAATTACTCCTATTAAAATTACAATGTGTACAGTAATAAAGTTGGTAAGTAAACAGTAAAACGTTACACCTGATGTACTATAAGAAATAAATAAACCAGATTAGCTTTAAAGAACATAATAGTAACTGGACAGTATTTACAGCTTTTGTGTAGCATGTCATAAAATGAATATATGCTTGTATAAAAATACAACCTGTCCTTTAATTTTCTCTGAAGGAGACACAACAATATTAGTAGCATCTGGGCCTTGCTGCTTTCGGATTCTGGCATAAAGAGCTCTGACTTCCACCTGCTGCTTCATGGCTGTAAGGAATATATTAAAAAAAATTATTAAAATGTTGGCCCTGTGGGTCATTAGTCCAGGTCCTGGGGTCACGACAATAGCAGAGAACGAACAAACGAACGAACGAACGAACGAACGAACACACACACACACACACACACACTCCCCACCCCCACCCCCTCCAGAGTCTTAGATCTGCTTTACCAAGCCTGGCTCCTTTACTCCAGAAAACACTCAGTATATCATTGCCAATAGCTCCATCCAGCCATATCTACATAAAGCCGCCCCCCCCGGCCAAGTCAGCACCCTGGAGATCTCCCAGGATGAGCTAGCTCTGAGGTCTGTTCTCTTGCAAATCTAGGCACTGACTGCCTAAAGCTCTCATAGCCTAGGTCTGGCACTTATAACCTGTGGGCATGCCATGGCCCAGGTGATGGGCAGGCAGCAATTAAAGGGTACATGCCTGCCCCATCACATACTTCAACCCCCCATAGATCTTCTCCATCCTGCCAAGTTCTCACCTTATACACATAAACATGAAATAAGAACAGAAATACAACTGGGCTACACAGTTCTACCAGTTGCCTTCTCTGCCGACTGGTTGTGAAGATTTGAGTTGCCCCAGTCATCCTACTGAATGAACCTGGAACTTTGTTTTCTGGCCTTTTGGCTGCTTTTGGGGGGCAACAGCATTCTAGGCTGTGCTCCTCATCCTGTGGGCTGCTACCTCAGAGTTCTACCCACAGTCTGTACATGAAGTGTAAAATCCTCCCCTTCCAATGGGGCTGATCCCAAGCCCCACAGACTGGCGCGTGGAGCACACACAGCACGTGCGCATCCCTGGCATGAGGCCTACAGCATGCGCGCAAACTACATGGCAGTGCGTGCATGCGTGCAGAGCTTGGGATCAGCCTAATTGATTTAATGGAGTATGAACAGCACACCAGCAGTCACTGTAGACTAACACTCCTAGAGTTAATTTAGACAGGATAACATTTTGAAACTGAAACCCTGGTAATTAACAAATAAGCCCAATAAAAAATAATCATTCTAATATATTTGGCTGATTTTAGTTGTATTTTAAGTTGCTGTATTTGGTATGTTTTGCTATCTATGTTATGCAAATAGCATGATTTGGAAGCTGTGAGTCGTTACCTTTTCTGCTCATAAAAGGATGTCCCGTAGAAACACACAGAACCATGTCTCTTTCTATTTTGTCCCATGACTGGAGCTGCTCACCATCTGGTGTGTACAGGGCCTTGGCAGGCTGGTGTATTTTTAGCTGAGCAGTACAACTATCCATTAGCTGAAATAGAAAATGAAATTCAACTCTATATTACAATTTTCTGCAGTAGTTCCCACACTGTGTTCTGCAAGATCAAGGTAAGTTGTGCACAGCTGGTCTGTAGAACTGGCTGAGGTTAAAGCAAACCTGACTTTGGAGACTGCTGACACTGACAGACACCACAGCACACACACGTGCACATGTGTATGTGTGTGTGCACGCGTATACACACACACACTAATTGTTTATGTTTTTATTTTATTTTCCATGTTTTAGGAAAAGAAAAATGTTTGAATTGTTCCTTGTTCGATTGATCCAAACCAACACCAGTAAAAAGCATGCAAAATATTGTACAAGTATTTCTGAGTGCATGCCTAGAAAGAAAATCCACTGGAGACTCCTGCAAAAAGTAACAGTAGCCCAAGGAAGAAACCTCTAGGTAGGAGGTAAAAGTAAACTCAATACTAAAGGACAAGTCATAAGAGCTGCTTTGCTGTGGCATTTCAAGTGCCCTGAGTCACTATGATTCCAGACCAGAAGGTAAAGCTTTTTTAGTGCTAGCTATTCCTTCATGGGTCAGTAGACAGAGAGATGAGAACCGGGTGAGCAGCAACAGCAGTTATTCAGGAGAGCAAGGAGCTGCAGCAATTGGAAATCTTGGGGACACAAGAGTTACTGGAGAGGGGAAGAAAGGAATATTAGGGAGGCTGTGAATACATATACAGGATATGGGAGACTCTAAATGGTGATCTGGAACTCAATTCTATGCAGTGCTTAATTTGTAAAAAAAAATAAAAACATTAAAATGAATTGCCAGGGCCCAAACCTACCCCAAAAACCACACACCCTGCCCCAGAAGCCACACTTCCCAGCCCAGAGCTTACCATAGCAGAGAACTTAACCCTATTATCCAGCTAACAACTCAGCCACTGGACTAACCTGTGTCTCTACAGCTGAATATAAAACAGGAGTTCTTGTGATTTAAGTCTGTATGATGGACAGCAAGGACGGTAGGGCAGGAAAGTTATTTTTGAAAGCCAAACCAACCAGGTTTTTTCTGGCTTTTGCTTTCAGTCTCCAAAATGGCCAATATTGGCTTTTTCCTGGTCTTTCACTTTTCGAAGTGCACACTCCTACTGGGAATATTTCTCACAGCTCAGCCCCCTTGAATTTAATTGCTGTGGCTGAGCCATGGCAAGCTCACCCACCCGCACTTCCCACAAAATAAGTCATGGATCTTTGTACTGTAGTATAAACTCAGCAAATGTTGATGGGGCTACAATTTTATCTCGGCGATGACTACACAAACTACTTGAGCTTTGTTCCTATATCTGTAATTCACCAGCGGTATTCTCAGTCAGCTCCTTCAAGTGTCTTTGGGAGGAAAAAAAAAGAAAAGAGCCTGCCCCAATCAGAGGTTAAAGTGAAATGAATATTTTTTAATCAATTGGCATGCTTCATCTCCAATGAGGGGAAATGTATTCCACAGAAGGATATATTCACACCATTACAGTCATGCAAAAGTTCCACTTAAGGAGGAATCGTTAGCAGTAGTATTGGGATCTTTCCCGTTATCATTACAGATTCCTTTTGCCATAATTTTACCTCTGCAATTGTTTTTCCCCAGGCATGAGCTCCTTGTTCAGGTCTATAACCAATCAGGTAAGCCCACACTCTTTTTGTTGTTGGTTGACTGTACAGACCTCTGTGGCTGTTTGCTAGTAGTTTAGGTGAAAATGGAGAGCTTCTTTTGAACTGCAGTGCTTGAACTTCTGAAAGGTGGGTCTAGAATGAAACGATTTCAGAGGTCATGAACTTAACACATGTTTTATGTTTAACAAATCAGAAAACATAGCAAATGAAAATAGAATATCATAAGTAGTATCTTATAAAGCAAGGACTATATGCTGACCTTAGTCCAACCCATTAGGGGACAGTGATTGATATTTAAATCTGCGGAGGTCTGTAAAGAAATTATGATTAGTATAAGGCCACAGTTGTTTACAACCACCTGCAGGAACACAGAGTGGTACCCCAGCTGGCTGATGTACTCATCTCGGCTGTGGGGTGGGCAGATGACAGAGATGTGGCTGCCATCAATCACCCTGATGCAATTGGGAAACTCCACACCACCTTGGAAGCCTTTCGTCACCTGCTCTTGTTGAGCAGAAGGGCCTCAAAGGCCTCACAGAATTCATGCAGTGGATGTTCCCATGTCGAACTGCTGGGCAACAGAGCGGTAGTCCAGGGTGGTGAGCGTCCAGATGGCAAAGGCCATGTGCTGCTCTGGGGTCCTATTTTTCGTTATTAAAAACAGTCGTTTTCGTTATCGTTATTAACAAAATTTTGTAATTCGTTATTGGTGTCATCGGTATTGGTATCAATTTTGAGCAATAATGATTTCATTTTTGGTATCATTTCCGTTGTGGGCTGCCACCAGTGGCAGAAGTGCCAGCAGACACCTGCCCCAGACTTCTCAGAAGTTGAACTATTTCCTCCCTTTCTCATTATAATGCAGTAGTAATAAGTGCACAATAAAAAATTACTAATATGTATGTCTAACCTAAACCTACACGTAATATAATAAGCTGTACTATATGCAATATATATTCCTATCTAAGTATATCAATACATTTCAGTCTGCTGTGTGTTCTATCTAAGACTGCTTTTAGATGAGCGGTTGAAACCAGCACATTGAAGAACGCGCTGGCTGAAAAGCCCTATAGGGGCGCTATAGGATAGGAATATGACAGACAGACAGACCGCTTTTAGATGAGCACATTGAAGAACGCAATGGCTGAAAATTCCCGTGAGGTGTGTTTACACGCACCAGAAGTAGCCGCCGCACCACAGGAATCGCCGCTCGTGAGGTCTTTTTAAAGGAGCATTTTGGAAGCATCAGCTTGTATCCCGGCCTTCTCCAAAGGCTCAGGGTGGGTTTCAACATATCTTATTCCACTGTTTATATGCTTATCATACTAAGGTTGCCAACTGAGGGACTGGCAGCTGCAGTTGTTTGCTGGGGGAGGGGAGGTGCCTTGCTACCTACACATCTGTTTTTACCTTATATTGTGTTAATCACTTTTACAAGTTTATGAAACCTATAAAATTGGATTAGACAGTTTTGATTAAAAAAAAATATTTCCCAAAGTGAAAAGGGAAACTTTCCCAGTTCAAGCTGAAACATCTGATCTGAGAAGCTCATGCACTAGGTACTTTAACTATGACTGATTAACTATATGGCAACTTTTGGAATTCTTCATTTTTCATGTTTTTAATGTAAGTATTACTGTCAAGCCCCCCCACCGACGCTGCCCACCTCCGGGAGGTTGGCTTGAGCAGAGATCCCCCCCAGGCCCCATTGCAGCAGCTCCAGAAGTCTCTGACCCTTTGCCACCCATATTCCCTATGGCGGCGCAGGACACCCCCCGCCCTCACAGTGCGAATCCCCAGTCCGACCACGGACGGCGCAGGAGGAGGCAGGGCCCATCAGCACAACAGACGTAGCCACACCCCCAGTGCGCCGCTCCGCTCGCTTGTGGGAGCATGCAGGGGGCGGGGCACTGAGCATAAACACGAGCGCCGGGAGGCACTCGGCACTGGTGACTGAGGTGGAGAAACCGGCCTCTGAGCGAGCGATAAGTAGCGTCTTGTGACCCCGAGAATCCTAGTGCTTGATATTGTATTGGTGTTGCCTGTGTATAGTGTTTAAGAGTTGTTCCCTGTGTATTGATCCTGGCGTGGCAGAGAGAGTGAGAGCTTGCAGAGTGCGCGTGGTGAGTGAAGGATTCCTCCCCCCTCCTGGGGTCTTATCCCCTTCCTTTCTGAGAGTGCAAGCCCCTTTCCCTAGTTCCCCCATTCCCAGGGCCCCTACCCTGGTCTCCTGGTCACTGATCTTGCACACACTTCCCTACCCCCTCATTGGTGCAGGTCTTGTGTGGTGGGAGATGGAGTGAGGTCCAGACTTCCCCCAAGTGGCAGGCGCCCAATGATGATAGGGACCGGGGCACTGTGAGGCCTATAGGTCCCACTACTATGATCCTGACGGGCCATTTTCCCCAAAGAGATCCTTCTGGCTTTTGGAGTCTAGGCTGGTGCGTGGGTAAAAAAAGCGAGTCGGTGCATGGAACAGCAGCCCTTGGGGCTTTGTATCCCTTCTTAGTCCCTCCCCCCATGACAATTAATTTGATTTCTGTTCTTTATATTTATATGTAGTGAGTGTGATTATTATAAGGCTACCAGTGTAACATCATAAGTGCTGGAGCTGAAAGATAGTGGTTGGAAATGTCCATGGCTCCCTCACCCACAGCATTTACCGGGACGGCCCTGACGCCGAAGATGTACATTAGGGACAAGAGCGTAGGTGACAGGCTTCAAACCATCGCGGGCAGAACCCAATCAATTTCAAGTCCATTACTTGGCCACACCTACCAACCGGTTCCCTGCACTGCCAGACTACAACTAAGATTGTGGAAATGAGACTGCAAAATTATGTTTCCAACCCAGGTAAACAAGCCTTGGGCGCCATGGCCTCTACGAGGTCAATAGTGTAGTCAGCAGGGCTCGAACCTGCACAGGCAGAGTCCAATGAATTTCTTCTCCATCACCTTAACCACTTGGTCACAACTACTGTCTGCTGTGCCCTTTTACCTAAGAGGGATGACCGTGGTCTCTCACTCACTGCCCGACCAACAAGCACTCTCGCCCACCTGCGACTGCGACACTTTCTATCAACACTGCAAGTGGGGTAAGGAAGAAAAAAAAAGTTCTAGAGGTACTGATTATTTTTCATTCTGGAACTGGCTTAAACAGGATTTGAACCCATTGTCCCTTAGAACTCAAAGGCTGAGGCTTTAACCCACTCATCCAATACCTTGGCACAATCTAAACAGCAGCTGTGGGGAAGTTGGCATCGCCATAGCGTTCTGACTGCCCACAAAGAGGCACGACTGCAACCCGAGTCCTGCCGAATCTTGCCTCTCGTGCGGGCAAAGCGGCGTCCAGGTCCAACGGCCAAGGACGGCAGAGCTGCGCCATCTCCTCATATGACAGCTTGAAATAGATACAAGATGAGCATATGAGAAGAGAAAGCAACCACTGATCTCCTTAAGGAGCAAGAGCGTAGTTGACAAGATTCAGACCTGCACGGGTATAGCCCAATGGATTTTGAGTCCATTGCCTTCACCACTCGGCCACAACTACCTTCGTTGCTTTTTTTCTGAATGGCTTCAAGTTGAGCACGTGGCAGAGGGAGACGCGGAAGGGCAAGAGTGTAGGTGACAGGGTTCAAACCAGTGCGGGCAGAGCCCAACCAATTTCAAATCCATTACTTGGCCACACCTGCCAACTGTTTTCTACGCACTGACAGACTACAACAAGTAAGATTGTGGAAATGAGACTGCAAAATTATATTTACAAGCCAGGTAAGCAAGCCTTGGGAATCATGGCCTCTATGAGGCCAGGACCATAGTTGCCAGGCCTCAAACCTGCATGGGCAGAGCCAAACTGATTTTGACTCCATTAAGTTCTGGGGGCCTGTAGGACTCAAAGGCAGAGACTTTAACTGTCTCATCCAACTCCTTGATACAATCTGAGCAGCAGCTGTGGGGAAGTTGGTGTTGCCTCAGCAGTGTGACTGCCCCAAAAGAGGCATGGCTGCATGGAAGGGAACCCGTGTCCCAATGAATCTTCCCTGTCACCAGGGCAAAGCGGCGTCCAGGTCCAACAGTCAAGGACGGAGGAGATGTGCCGTCACCTCATATGACAGCTTCAAAAGGATACAAGATGAGCTCGACCGCATGGAAGGGAATGCGTGTCCTGGCGAATCTTCCCTCTCACTGGGGTCCAGGTCCAAAGACGGCGGAGCAGTGCAGTCTCCTCATATGATGGCTTGAAACGGAAACAAGATGAGCATATGGCAAGAGAAAGCAACTGATGATCTCCTGAAGGTGCAAGAGCATAGGTGGCAAGATTTGAACCTGCGTGGGTATAATCCAATGCATTTCAAGTCCATCGCCTTCACCACTCAGCCACAACTACCTTTGGTGAGCTTTTCCCGAACGGCTTCAATTTATGCGCGTGGAAGAGGGCGACTCCGAAGATGTACATTAAGTGCAAGAGTGTAGGTGACGGGGTTCAAAACAGGACAGGCAGAGCCCAACCAATTTCAAGTCCATTACTTGGCCACACCTGCCAACCTTTTCCACGCACTGCCAGACCACAAGTAAGCTTGTGGAAATTAGACTGCAAAATTATGTTTCTGAGCAAGGTAAGCAAGCCTTGGGGACCATGGCATCTATGAGGTCTAGAGCTTAGTTAGCAGGGCTCAAACCTGTGTGGGCCATTCCCGCTGGATTTCAATCCCATTGCCTTAACTGCTCGGCCACAACCACAGTCTGCTGTGTTCTTCTAGCTAAGAGGGATGGACGTGCCCTCTCGCTATCTGCCCGAACGACAAGCACTCTCGCCGACGTGCGACTGCGACAATTTCTATCAACATTGCAAGTGGCATAAGGAAGAAGAAAAAAATTCTAAAGGTACTGATTTTTTTTTCCTCCTAGGCATGCGTTAAACAGGATTTGAACCCTTGGCCTTAGAACCCAAAGCCAGAGGCTTTAAGCCTCATCCAACTCCTTATTATAAAGCAAACAGCAGCTGTGGGGAAGTTGGCGTTGCCTCAGCATTCTGACTGCCCCAAAAGAGGCATGACCGCATGGAAGGGAACGCGTGCCCCGGCGAATCTTCCCTCTCACCGGGGTCCAGGTCCAAGGATGGCAGAGCAGTGCCGTCTCCTCATATGATGGCTTGAAACGGATACAAGTTGAGCATATGGCAAGAGAAAGCAACGGATGATCTCCTGAAGGTGCAAGAGCATAGCTGGCAGGATTTGAACCTGCGCAGGTATAACGCAATGGATTTCAAGTCCATCGCCTTCACCACTCAACCACAACTACCTTTGTTGCCGTTGTTCCAAACGGCTTCAAGTTGTGCACGTGGAAGAGGGAGCCTCCGAAGATGTACATTAAGTGCAAGGGCATAGGTGACGGGGTTCAAATCAGGGCGGGCATAGCTAAACAAATTTTAAGTCCATTACTTGGACGCGTGTCCCGGCGAATCTTTCCTCTCACCGGGGTCCACCGCCAAGGATGGCGGAGTAGTGCCATCTCCTCATATGGTGGCTTGAAATGGATATAAGATGAGCATATGGTAAGAAAAAGCAACTGATGATCTCCTGAAGGTGCAAGAGTGCAGTTGGCAGGGTTCGAACCTGCGTGGGTATAACCCAATGGATTTCGAGTCCAACACCTTCACCACTCGGCCACAACTACCTTTGTTGCTCTTTTTCCGAACGGCTTCAAGTTGTGCGCGTGAAAGAGGGGGGCCTCCGAAGATGTACATTAAGTGCAAGGGCGTAGGTGATGGGGTTCAAACCAGGGTGGGCTTAGCCCAACCAATTCCAAGTCCATTACTTGGCCACACCTGCCAACCTTTTCCACGCACTGTCAGACTACAAGTAAGCTTGTGGAAATGAGACTGCAAAATTATGGTTCTGACCAACGTAAGCTAGCCTTGGGCACCATGGCATCTCCGAGGCCAAGAGCTTAAACAGCAGGGCTTGAACCTGCATGTGTAGAGCCCAATGGATTTCTACTCCATCACTTTAACCACTAGACCACAGCTAGTGTCTGCTATGCTCGTCCACCCAAGAGGGATGGACATGGCCTCTCGCTCACTGCCCGACGCACAACCACTCCCGCCCAAGTGCGACTGTGACACTTTCTATCAACACTGTAAGTGGCGTAAGGAAGAAGAAAACTGTTCTGAAAGTACTTATTCTTTTTTCTTCTGGGCATGGCTTGAACAGGATTTGAACCCTTGACCCCAAAGACAGAGGCTTTAGCCCTCTCATCCAACTCCTTGGTACAATATAAATAGTAGCTGTGGGGAAGTTGGCGTTGCCTCAGCATTCTGACTGCTGGAAAAGATGCACGACCGCATGGAAGGGAACGCGTGTCCCACCGAATCTTCCCTCTCACCCAGGGAAAGCGGTGTTGAGGTCCAAGGACGGTGGAGCTGTGCCGTCTCCTCATATTATGATTTGAAAAAGATACAAGATGAGCATATGGGAAGAGAAACAACCAATGATCTCCTGAAGGTGCAAGAGCATGGTTGGCAGGATTTGAACCTGCCCTGGTATAGCACAAGGGATTTCAAGTCCATCACCTTCACCACTCAGCCACAACTACCTTTGTTGCTCTTTTTCCGAACGGCTTCAAGTTGTGCGCGTGGAAGAGGGAGACTCCGAAGATATACATTAAGTGCAAGAGTGTAGGTGATGGGGTTCAAACCAGGGTGGGCGGAGCCCAAGAAATGTCAAGTCCATTACTTGGCCACACTTGCCAACCTTTTCCACGCACTGCCAGACTACAAGTAAGCTTGTGGAAATGACACTGCAAAATTATGTTTCCGACTAAGGTAAACAAGCCTTGGGCACCATGGCATCTACAAGGCCAAGAGCGTAGTCGGCAGGGCTCGAAGCTGCGCGGGCAGAGCCCAATGGATTTCTACTCCATCTCCTTAACCACTCGGCCACAACTACTGTTTGCTGTGCTTGTCCACCTAAGAGGGATGGACGTGGCCTCTCGCTCACTGCTCGACCGACAAGCACTCTCGCCGACATGCGACTGCGACACTTTCTATCAACATTGCAAGTGGCGTAAGGAAGAAGAAAAAAGTTCTAAAGTTACTGATTCTTTTTTCTCCTGGGTATGGCTTAAACAGTATTTGAACTCTTGTCCCGTGGAACTCAAAGACAGAGGTTTTAACCTTCTCATCCGACTCCTTGGTACAAGCTGAACAGCAGCTGTGTGGAAGTTGGCGTTGCCTCAGCATTCTGACTGCCCCAAAAGATGCACGACTGCATGGAAGGGAACACGTGTCCCGCTGAATCTTCCCTCTCACCCGGGCAAAGCGATGTCCAGGTCCAAGGACAGCAGAGCTGTGCCATCTCCTCATATGATGGTTTGAAACAGATACAAGATGAGCGTATGGGAAGAGAAAGCAACCGATGATCTCCTGAAAGTGCAAGAGCATAGTTGGCAGGACGCGAACCTGCGCGGGTATAGCCCAATGGATTTCAAGTCCATCGCCTTCACCATTCAGCCACAACTACCTTTGTTGCTCTTTTTCTGAATGGCTTCAAGTTGTGCGCGTGGAAGAGGGAGACTCCAAAGATGTACATTAAGTGCAACAGCATAGGTGACGTGGTTCAAACCAGGGCTAAAGAAGGATTTGAACTCTCGGCCCTTAGGACTCAAAGACAGAAGCTTTTACCCTCTCATCCAACTCCACCAGAGGTGGGTATATTTGGAGAGGGGAAGTGGACCTTGCCCCCCAAACATTTTGAAGGGCTCCAGCATCTCCACTATCAGGCACACTGGGGTTTTCAAATGACAACTCCCCAAGTGCCTTGATGTCAGCACCAGCAATGTGCCTTTTGCTGAAAAGGCATGATGAGAGATGAGTTCCCTGCTTTGAAGGCATACAATCTAGGATCCTTATCTACCCTCCTGCCTTATAGAGAGGAGGCAGGCAGGGCTCTCTCTCTCGTCCCCTAAGGAACCACAAGTAAATTTTGAGTAAGGGAGGGAAAAGAACAAATAGCCAATATAATGCTCACAGGAAGGCAAGACATCTCTGTTCGAAAGTGCCTACCTGCAGGACTGCTTCACCTCCCTGGCGCTGGAGCCACCCCTGCGGTCATCTGGGGACACCCTGCTCGTGGTCCCCTGACTCTTCCGGGGGGGGCCACGTACGGGCAGGTGTTCTCGGTGGCTGCACCGTGGCTGTGGAACTCCCTTCCGGTAGGGGCGCGTTTGGCTCCAGACCTTCCCTCTTTTCTGAGAAGTTGTAAGACCTGGCTGTTCCACCAGGCGTTTGGTGGGGGAGATGGGTGATGGGGTGGGGTGGGTGTTTTCCCCTCCTTTACATGTTGTTTTAATGACTGTTGATTTTATGGATTGTAAGCTGCCCCAAGCTGCCTGTGGCAGGAGGGGCGGGGTAGAAATTTTTGTAAATAAATAAATAAATAATGTCTTCTCCTCCACTCGTGTGGAACATGTAAAAGCTCCTCCCTGCTCTTCTCTCTGCCCAACTCCTCCTTCCTGCTGTAACCCTAGGGCTGTGCAAGGGACGGAGAGCTCTCCTGGCTCCTTACTGCATGGGACAGCAGTTTCTCTCATCACAGAACTGACAGTAAGGGTCAGGGAAGACCTCAGACCCAACACCAAAATGCTCTTGCTTGGCTTGCCTCCAGTCCCCTTGCCATTCCTCCAAACCCACCCACTCTTCCCCCTTTTTTCATGCTGTTAGCAGTAATTTTGTGGTTCAAAGTATGTGACTATTGTTTTTACTTCTGAAATATTCACATGAATGGTATTTTGGTACCTCTGTGTGCTGTATATTTTCCATGAGTTTCATCTCTTCTTGAGTTTCTTCAGTCCAGCCTCCTTCAACGACTACAGGTTGAATGGGATTTTTTGTGGGTATCAAGGTGGCTGATTTGAAGTTTGTTATTCGTCGTCCTGAAACAAAGGCAGTCCAGACTGGTTATTTTTTTAAAAATACATATTATTTTGAGTTCATTTTATTTTTGTTACATCTGCTGAGCAACAACTGCTTCTTTTCAGCTTAGCAGTGCAAACAGACAATACTACCAGTAGCAAGGAAGGCCACCCAAACATCTGCCTTAGACAGGGGTCTATTGCTCCTTGTAGACTGCTAACACAACTCTATTATGCTGCAAGTAAAAGGAACAAATACACTGCTTATCGGAACTATTCATAAGCACATCTCTAATCCTAACTAAAACCTAATACGAACAATACAATTCAACTAAGTGTTAGACAAAATTTCAGCCTGCAGTGTCAATGTAATCTCTGCTCAGTCTGTAGCATAGCTTCTGTCTCCATCTTTAATAAAAAGCCTTTCCATGCTATTAACATAGCCATTTGAAGACTAGGGATTACATGTTTCTGAAATAATCTCAACACAGGGAACTGCAGTTACTTGTTGGGGCTTACTCAAACCCCAGAAACGTCATTATCCCATAACAACTACATGGTGCCTTTTTGGTTCCTATGGGAACCTCATTTTTTTCTTGTTTTTTTTTTAAATTTATTTTTATTCTAATTTTTAAAAATGAATTCTGTCACATGGCTCCACCCTCTTTGTGTTGCTATGCTATGAGTTTGCTGTAGCTAAGAACATAAGAACATTAGAAGTGCCATACTGGGTTAGACCAGTGGTCCATCGAGACCAGCACCTGTTTCCAACAGTGGCCAATTTCGGTCACTTTGAAGAACTACCCAAAAGGTCACAATGGGGCAATCCATTCCCCATTGTTCGCTCCCAGCTCCCGACAGTAAGAGGTTACATTCCCCAAACCTACCTGGCTAATAGCTGCTAATGAACCTATGCTCCAGAAACTTTTTTAAACCCAGTTATACTACTGCTAGACGGCCATCTGCCAGGGATGCTGTAGCTGTGGATTTCCTGCATTGAACAAGGAGATGGACTAGATGACTTCTGAGGTAACTTCCAACTCTCAGATTCTGTGGGGGCAATCTAACGTGCACATCCACGTACACCACATGCGCAGCACAGTCACGCCGGGCAAAGTGCAACCCAGGCCAACACGACCCCTGAGCCCACACACCCCATGGCCTGAGGGACACCCAAGCGCGGGTGCTCCAGCCTGAGAACTGCACCTGTGGGCAGTGTACACAGGCCACTGGATCACCCCCTATGATTCTGCTGGCCTCAACCACATCCTCTGGCAACAAATTCGACAACTAACTGGGTGTTAAGTGAAAAAATGCTTTCTTTTATTTGTTTTAAATCTGCTGCTCGTTAGTTTCGTGGGGTGGCCCCTAGTTCTGTTATTATTTGAGAGAGTAAATAACCATTCACTATTTACTCATTCCACACCAGTCATGATTTTATAAACTTCTATTTCATCCCCTCTCTTCTCCAATCTGAAGAGCCCTAACCTATCTAACCTCTCTTCATAGGGGAGCTGTTCCATACCCTTTATCATTTTTGTTGCCCTTCTCTGTACCTTTCCTATTTCTACTTTATCTTTTTGAGATGGGGTGACCAGAAGTGCACACATTACACAAGGTGAAGTTACACCATCAATTTGTATAGTGGCATTATGATATTTTCAGTTTTATTCTCTATCGCTTTATGATTCCTAATATTCTCTCTGCTTTTTTGACCATGGCCACACACTGAGCTGAGGATTTCAATTGTCCACAAGACAAAGTCCTCTTCCTGAGTAGTAACTCCTAATTTAGAACCCAGCATTGTGTACATATAGTGTGGATTGTTTTCCCCCATGCATTACTTTGCACCTGTCCACAGTCTGCTCATGTTTAAACTACCTTGAATAACTTTGTGTCATCTGCAAAATTGATTACCTCGCTCTTTAGTCCTTTTTCTGGATCATTAATGAATACATTAAACAATACCAATCCCAGTACAGATCCCTGTGGCAATCCACTATTTACTTCTCTCATTGTGAAAACTGACAATTTAGTTCTACTCTTTCTTTCCTATCCTTTAACCAGTTACCAATCCACAACAGAACGCTGCCTCATATCTCATGACTTTTTAATTTCCTCAAGAGTCTCTCATAAGGGACCTTATCAAACACTTTCTGACATTCCAGATACACTATATCGATTGGTTCCCCCTTATCCACATGCTTACTTACACCCTCAAAAAGTTCCAGTAAATTAGTCAGGCATGACTTCCCTTTGCTAAATCCATGTTGACTCTTCCTCATCAAGCCATGTTTATCAATATGCCAGTCATTCTGTTCTTAATAACTGTTTACACCATTTTGCCCAGCACTGATGTCAGGCTCACCACTCTTTAGTTCCCAGTATCACCTCTGGTACTACCTGATCGCGCACCACATGTCCATGCAGGGGTACCGCCGGGGCATGCTCCATTGGCCCCACCTGGTTCACCGGGCAGGGCACCCGGGCCCTGGGCCCGCTGTGGCCCCCAGTGGCATCCTGTGACTCCCTGTGATCCTCCCAGCCCCCCCGGTGTCCTGCTCCCATGTGGGCCCCTGCCCCAGTCCGGGGGGGGGGGCTGGTCCCCGCTGACTGCTCCTGCCCATATGTCTCTGCCGTGGTGTGTACCTGCCTGCTTCGTGGGGTTCTGCTGCCCCTGGCTGGCCCAGGGCCCCCTCTGGGCCCCCCCCCCCCGGTTGCCCTTCCGAGTGCCTGGGTGGCCTCTCCGATCCGCCCGTGTCCAGCTGCCTGTCCACATCCGCCAGCGCTGCCACCTGCTGCGCCCCCCCCCCCCATCCTGGGTGCTTGTGTGACCTGGGGGTTGGGCCCCCCCGGACTGGGCCATGGTGCTTCCCGGGGGGGGGGTTGTGTCGTTGGACCTGGAGCACCTCTCCGCCTGTCCTGGCTGCCCTCCCTCTGCCCCTCTGTGACTGTGGGGCCACCGATCCCCTCCTGGACCGTCTCCGCCGGGCTCGCTGTGGCTTGCGGGCCCCCATCGTGCCTTGGTCCTGGGGTCCTGGCCCCCCTTTCTGAGACTGCCTGTGTTGCTGTGGGGGCGCCTATATGGACTGTGGTGCTGTGGGGGTGGGGGGTTGCTGCAGCCTGTGTCCTGCCCTGCCCCTTTGCGGTGCTCCCCATCTTCCGTGTCCCCCTCCCTGCTCCCGTTGTTCCTTGTGCTTTGTCCGGGCACCCCTGCCCCCTCTTCCCAACCTTTCCTTTGGGTGGGTGCTCCCGCGTGTGTGTGTGTGCCCGGGCGTGTGGTCGTGCTGTGTGTTGTGCTGTGGGTCCGCTGTGTGTGTGCGCCTGCTGAGTGTGGTACCTGCAAGCCTCTTGTCCCTCTTCCCCCCTCCCTTCCTATTTCCCTTGTGTGGGCGTTGCCTTGTGTGTCTTTTGACTTCGTTTGCCCTCAGGCGGCCATGTCTGTGTCCCACCCCTGCCCGGTGTCTTCTGGGAGTTTTGACCATGGCCGGGGATCGGCGTCACATATGTTGCACTGCCCCGATCCATTATGTGTTGGCCCAATTCCCGGTCGTGGTCCCGGTCCCGTCACGTCTGTTTGGGGCTTTTATTCGCCCCGCGCCCTGGTTGTTTTACTCACCCCCACTGGGGATCCACTGTGGTGAACCACCCGCCCGTAACGTCTGAAATCACCCATTGATCACAGGCATGGAAGGGCTCCCGTATGAGGAGAGGTTTGGTAGGTTGGGGCTCTTCAGCTTAGAGAAGAGACGACTGAGAGGAGATATAACAGAGGTCTATAAAATCATGAGTGGTGTGGAACTATTAAACAAGGAGCAGTTATTTACCCTCTCAGCTACTACTAGAACTAGGGGACACTCCATGAAACTCATGGGTGGCAAGTTTAAAGCAAAGAAAAATTTTTTTTCACTCAGTGTATAAATGGGTTGTGGAATCTACTGCCAGAGGCTGTGGTAAGGGCTAGTACTACAGCTGAGTTTAAAAGAGGTTTGGACAAGTTTCTGGAAGATAGATCCATTAGAAGCTATTAAATAAATAAATAAATAAATAAACTTTATTCGGGCACTAGCTAGAGCCATGGCCCTACATCAAATCAACATAAAATCATCAAAATTCCTGTGTTTGCAGGCTTTGAAGCACAAGTCAAATACAGTGGTTAGGTTACAAAACAAAGTCAAGTCCAGGTCAATAAAAATCAGCAGGAACATAGATTCTATTTAACATACAAGAGTCCTATGTGTGTGAGGTTCATCTAAGCATCTAAACATCCAAATTTTCAGTACGCATAATAATGTAATCCCAGGCCATTTTTGCCGTCCCGAGAATTGCTTCTCGGGATTTATTTCCAATGCAGTGTAACAATAACTGCAAGGGTGACAAGTTACCCATCTGCGGGAGCCATGATGTCAGGTGGGTATCTCTAAGGAATTGCGTCCGGGGGCACACAAAAATTAGATGGGGAAGATCTTCTACCAAACCTTGACAGCAAGAGCAGATCCTATCCTGCCACCGAACACCGGATCTCCGCCCCTTCAAAACTTGGGATGGGAGGAGATCCTAGAAGCTACTAGCCAGACAGGATCAGGGAACATGACGGAAAACAACAGGGAATGGATCCCCCATTGTGACCTGTTGGGTACTTCTCCCAAGCCACAGTGATTGGCCACTGTCGGAGACAGGATGCTGGGCTAGATGGACCAATGGTCTGACCCAGTATGGCACTTCTTATGTTCTTATATATCATGTTAGTTAACACACTTTCTAACGAGATGCATTTTGCAATATAAATGAGGTAGCACTTTTGTAATTTGATCTTCATGGACAGACTCACATGGAGCCTCGTTGAAGTCAATGGGATTGGGGTATGGCAAATTTGAATGTGCCGGTATGATACCTAAACCCATTATTTAGTCAGCCAGTTTTGAAAATACAGCTCAGAGTTAGTACTACTACAACTACTCATTTCTGTATTGCTACTAGGTAGCACTTTACAGTCATAGATTTTTTGAGACAGGTCCCTGCTCAGTGGTCTTATAATCTGAGATGGACAAAGGTGAGGGGAACACAGGGACAGACACACATGCACACACAGATTCCCATTTTACAGATGGGAAACTGAGGCATTGTGATTTACTCAAGACTACTCAGGGAGTTCACGGCTAGGGTGGGATTTGAACCTACCTTCCCGGGTCCAAGTCCAACACCTTATTCACTACACCACACTGGCTTTCTAGGGGTTGTGACTTTCCCAGGGCCACCCAGTGAGTTCATGACTAGGGCGGGATTTGAACCCTGGCTTCCCACATCCAAGCATTTAGTAGCAGCCTGCCACCCACCCCATGGCAGAAGTGGGCAAACATCGGGAGGCCACCTCGCAGATGGGCCGGTAAATTGTGAGCTAATATCAGCTGTCTCATTTGTTTTCACCCTTAGTGTGAATTGACAATGTGATGTAGCAGCAGCTAAAAAAGGTGAACACTAGTTTGGGTTGCATCAACAAAAGCATTGTCTGTACGACAAGGGAAGTGATTGTTCAACTGTACTTGGCTTTGGTCAGGCCTCATCAAGATTATTGCATCTAGATTGGGACACCTCACTAAGAATGAAGAGAGTTCAGAGAAGATCAACAAGAATGGCAAAAGGGACTAAGGGAAAGACTTAGGAGAGATGAAAAGAATTGGGAATGTTTAAAGGAGATTAAGGAGAGACAAGAACAATGTTTTCAATTATATACTGTAAAAGAGTATTATAAGCAAAATGGCTCTGAGTTGTTCTCTCTGATCAGTGAGGATAGAACAAGCAGTAATAGGTTCAAATTAAAGGAGAAAAGGTTTAGGCTAAATATTAAGGAAGAGTTTAACTACCAGAACAATCAGGCAGTGGAATAAATTGCCAAAGGAGGTTGTGGAGGTCCCATCACTGGAGGCCTTGAAAAATAGGTTAGAGAGGCATCTCCCAGGGATGGTGTAGGTACAGTGCATCCTGCATATGGCAGGGGGCTGGACTAGCTAACCTTTGAGGCTCCTTCCAGCTCTGAACCTGTGATTCTGAAGAGCACTACATTTAATGTATACTGATACTGACCTTGCAATTGTCTCATTTTGTGCTTCATAGCATCCAGATCAGCCAAACCTTTGGCCTTTTCTAGCCAATTTTGTCTCTCTTGAATTTCTGCCTTTTGCAAAGCTGCAATAGAAGAAATATAGCATATTTCTATTATTCCCCTTTCCTCATAGTGGCTGGCATTAATGGGTTTATAACGATAATTGATTAGTATAATTGGATCTATTTTAGCAAACAGTTTTTAAAGAACCTGAGAGTGTTAGCAAGTTAAACAGATCCAATTATAGACAAGTAATTAAAAGGTAACTGTCCTCAAAAGGAAGTCTCTCTGAAAGACCATGGAGTTTAAGGAATACGCATGAAGACAGAAAAAAATTGTATTGATTTAACGTGCACAGTAGCATATTATAAATGACAATGTTGAGGCAATTTGGAAGGAATATATAGCACTATTCCTGATCTCTCAGTATTCCCTTCATCTTACTGGCTATTATGAATTTTCTTGACTTTGAAGGTCTAATTTGGAGACTGGGTTCAGCTCCCTGGGGATAATACATATGTTTGTGTTTATAGCATTTGCTTTAGGAACCAAAGACTTCCCAGACTTAATTATGTGATTAACTTTACTCAGAAGAACAGCAGTTCAGCTGATATAAATCACAATGTGGTTGTTACAAAAATACATTTTGGGGGGTAAGGTATATTTACAATTTTCTGCAGTGTGATGACATTTATTTATTTTTTTAGAATTTGCTCCAATATATTTTCTAACTTCTTACTTTGGAGAGGGAAGAAACCCAGAGCAGACTCACCATCCAAAGGTAGGAAAGGTTCTCCGCAGGAAACCCACACCTCAATGGGATTTCTGAGGATGATGGTGAGCAAAGAATCATCTATCGTGTTCAAATGTTCTGGACTCATAAGGGATAATGCAGACTTTATCTTCATTTCCTCCATCTGCTTATCTTGGTGTGGTGAGAAAAACAAAGGCAGAGTTTTATCTTTACATCTTTTTAGGAAAAAGCATGTTTTCTCTTCTTCTTAGCTTAATTTAGGCTTCATTGTGAGTTTATTTTTGCTTAATGTTCATGAACTTGATATTAAGAGCCCAAACGTTTTTTAAAAATACATGCACAGCATACAAGAACTCTGTGTGGGTGACAGTGTAGCGGAGTTTGCAGCTGAAGAGCTGATTTTATTTATTCACAAGTATTATTTGCATTTTCAGGCAGTGAACCAAATAGTAATAGTTATTTGCATCCAAAACAACCTTTGCTCATTTGCCCATCCAGATACTTCACCCCAGATACTTTGTCTATTTGTTCACTTCATTTTGGGTGTTTGGTTATTAAGTACTTCATCACAGGACTATTTCACACTACTTCAGGAATATTTCATGCTATTCCAGGAATTTTCTGATGCTATTTAGTACTGAAGTAAAATGCAAAAATGACCAAAATATCAAAACAAAGTAACTAAATGACTGAAATATAGAAATAACTGAAATTACCAGAATGGATGTCCAAACAACAATGGAGTGGATAGTGTGTACTATCCACTTTAAAATGGTTCAAATAGGGTGAATTCAACAAATAAAGTATTTTATTTGTTGCAGATATTCATGTCTAGTTCATAATAGAAAGGACAACAGGGAGCTGGAAACGTTGTGTGAGGGACTACCTCTTACAATCATGATATTTGTACTTACATGTGTAGGCAAGTGAAAATGTCATGAAGTATTGTGAAATGTCATCATTGGGTGTTTTCAGACGTGACGGGGCGGCTTCGCCCCGTCCTGAAAACAACCCAGAGATTCCCCGCCGGGATCACCCAGGCATGGCAAACAGATGTGCCAGGGATCCCGGCGGGGAATCAGGGAGGGGGCGTGGCCGCACGGCTCAACGTGCGGCCGCACGGCCCCGCCCCTCCACGCTCCCTCGCTGCCCGCCCTCTGGGGAGACGGGCAGGCGGCGAAGCCAATGCCTCCACAGCGTCGGGCCGGTTTGACTACGGCCCAGAATCCCGCCGGGGATTCCGGGCCGTGATCACCGGTCAGATGTTACTTTTGTTTTGTTTTGGCCAGGAATCACTTTCACCATGCTTCTGCGGATTTTCACGCCGGGAGCCCCGGAAGCGTGGTTGAAATTGACCCCATGTGGGTATTCAGTGTGGCGAACATCTGGCGGCCGCCAAACAGATGTGCAGGGCACAGTGACCACATGTAGATATTCAGCATGGTTCACTGTGATCTCGTCATGTCTGAAAACACCCATTGTCATCAGGAAATATGCCAGTGACAGGCTTAAATAAGCTAAATAAGTTAATAAATACGTTAAAGTCACGTAAATCTGTTAAATTAAATAAGTTTGTTGGAATGAGGACTTTACAGAGATTTCCCCCCTGCAGTCTTAGAAAACCCTCAGGAATTGCTCCCCACTCTTTTGAATATACTTTATCCAAATATCTTTTTTTGTCAACATCATCCTAATTTTACATTTGTTTCAGACTGATGCCTTTCCCCCTCTCCTCAATAAACAGAGAGAAAACAAAAGTACATTTACACGTCAGCCACTTAACTGAATGTTTGCCTTTTATCATAAAGTGGGTGCTTTTCTATAAAGTGGGTGTATGCACTTTTAAAGACCTTTATAAACAAATGTGATACAAAACTGTAGATTTGTTTTATCATTTTCCAGTGATACCAATGGAAATTGAAAGTTTTTTAGTGTTCAAATGTTTAGTGTTTAAATGCTCAAATGTGGTTTGGGTACCATAAATCAGGGTTATAGCATGGCTAATTACGTTAAAATATGAAAGTATCCAAATATCTAATGTTACAATATTCCACAATCCCATTGCTCTGTGTTAAAGAATAGTTAGTTATCTGAGGCTTTGTTCACACAAGCAGTTGATAAGAGGCAATAGCCCCTTAAGTGCTGCACTGTCATATTTGTCCACATAAGAGGAATTGTAGCATGGTAGGTTATTACTTCTCTTTACAAGGATAGCTAGTTGAGGAAGGTAGGCTGTTAAATCACAGCTTTGCTCATCTGAAGAGATGAGTGAGCAGCTGATGCAGCCCCAAAGTTTTTCTCCTTGATTAATAACCTCTTATCACTGGCTCATGTGAACAAAACCTGGTTTTAAACCTCAAAAGATGACCTAAAAATAAAACCTGTTCAAATACCTTTTTGAAGCTAGGATCTGCATCACTTGCTGCTTCTATTTTATGAATTTACATTGTGCCTATTATTACTGTGGTAGACCCGTTAAGGCAGGTTAAATAAATACCGACAGATTTTAAAACTCATAAAATACAAAAGATCAGCAAAGATGGTGGCTAGATTGCTACTTCTGTGACTACCAACTGGTAGAGGCCAAATGTCAAAAATGCATAATGATCTAAAGCAATGATCCAAACAAATCTATAATAATAAACCACCAAATAATGGCACTTATGATGACACCTGAACTCTCCAAACTCAAGGCTCAAAGCTATTGAAGAGGGACTGAATTTCTCAATTTAACTGGAAAAGCTCTTCTGCAAGGGGTAGAGGTCAACCATGTTTGTTTTGTTTATAATGGATACATAATGAAAATTACTTTTTTAAAAACAAGCTGTAGAGAAGGTATCCTAGGAAATGTCAATATACATATCCTCACCAATCCTTTTGGTATGATAACAAGGTACATAGCACAGGCTGTTTCTCAAAATACTAGATCCCAGACAAATTACAGGACAAATTACAGAAGAGTAGCTGTGTTAGTCTATAGCTCTAAAAGAGCAACAACAACAACAAATGTTTTGTGGTACCTTAAAGACTAACCAAAAAATCTCGATATTTCAACAAGAGCTGACTTCCTCAGATGCATTAAGTGGTCTACAAGTTGGCATCTATGGGTGATTTCAGACGTTACGTGAACACGGTGAACCACGGTGAATACCCACCTGTGGTCACCGTGTCCCGTATGTCTGTTCGCGGCGCGCCAGATGTTGGCCACGGTCAATCCCCACATGGGGTTCGTTTGAACCACGCTTCCCGGGCTAGCCGGGGGAAGGTCCCGGGAAGCGTGGTCAAACGGACCCCGGGCCGTGACCAAGGAAAAGTAACGTCTGGCCGCGTGCCACGGCCCGGGATCCCCGGCGGGATCCCGGGCCGTGGCACGTTCGGCCGGACGCGGCGGCCGCATTGGCCCCGCCGCCCGCCCGTCTCCTCGGAGGGCGGGCGGCGGGGTGCGTGGAGGGGGCGGGGCCGTGCGGCCGCACGTTGCGCCGCGCGGCCCCGGCCCCTCCCACTTTCCCCGCCGGGATCCCCCCGGCACGTCTGTTGTGCCGTTACGGGGTGACCCCGGCGGGGAACAAAGCCGGTGGTGCCGGTATGGGGCCAACGGCCAGCGTCACGTCTGAAAATACCCTATATGAGGTTGCAAGCAATGAAAATAGTTTACACAGAGAGAATAAAACACATAATTCGATCAAGTACCAACCCTAGGTAAAGACAAGGTGTTAACAACTATTCAATGGAAAAGTCCCATTCAGTTGGAGAAAACCTGTCTTAGAGGAATGTCAGCGGTTGGATTACCAGTACGCAACCGACAGTGTACTACAAAACTGGCAAAGAAGAGCTGTCTTAGGCCATTTTTACATAGCACCGCCAAGTAGGGGGTGCATGGCCGCGCCGGTGTGTATGCAGCAGATGGGTGGGCTGTACACATGGCCGCACATGCATCCCCACTCACTTCCCACTCATCCCCACACATGGAGCAACCTCCATTTTCCCTGGTTGCTGCGTGCGTGGGGATGCATGTTAGGTTGAAGCGCACACACACACACCCGATTCACCGCATGCACGCGCACACCATATCCTTCACACGGATCATGCTCACTCATGAACACGCAGATTTCGGCATGTTCGTGAGTGGGAGAGGCCCATGTAAAAAGGGCCTTAGAGGAATGTCAGTGGGTGCATTATCAGTACATGCCCGATAGTGCTCTGGGCATGCTCAGAATGGGCTGCCCTTTTTTAAATTGGTGCCTGCGGCATGTGTTGAGCATGCCAGCCAATCAGGCCCTTCTGAGCATACTCAGTTTGTTTGTTTTTTATTTCATAACCTACAATCCCAGGAAGAGGTCGGACTTTACAGGATCCCCTCCGGAGGATAAGTACCCCACCCCTGAGTCCCTCGCTAGGCCCTTCACTAGGCCACTGACCCCCCTTCTAGGCCCTGGGCCTGCCCAGAATTTCCCTTCCTGGGCAGGCAGGAGTCCTGGGCAGGCACCAGGGGTGACCAGGGGGTAAGTCTTTGCCCCCTGCTCACCTTTGGCACCCCACCTGGCACCCCTGTCTGCAAGCCCTGCTTGGCCCCCATCCCCTGCCCAGCCTTTCGAATCTCACCATGGGGGTTGGTTTCTCATCTCATTTCGAGGGAGTGAGATGGGAAAAACCCCATTCTTGTCAAGAACTGGTGAGACTCAAGCAGCAAGTTTCAGCTCTAGAATACATGAGGGTGTGCACATCGTGGCTGCTGCCACCACCTCAAAGGACAACCTATATTGCTCTCACCTATTGCCTTACTCCCCCTACGCAGCTGCTTCCTCCCGCACCCGGCAACCCCCTCCCCAGATGGCTGTTCACCTGTCTGACTGGTGGAGCTGCTATCCTCCATGGCATTATTTTATCCCTTCAGTGTCAGATGGGGGATGTTTTTAGCCAAACGCAGATTTGTAATTCACACGTGCGTCCTTTAAGAGCTGCTTGTAGGGCTGTGGACAGGACAAGGGGGATGGCCATGCCAGGGGTGGGTACAGAGCTGCTCTAGGATTCAAGACAGCGGTTCTCCATGGTATCGGCAGACCTGTGCTGTGCCGTGCCGCGGTATGGATGGGTGCCCCAATTCATACGAGCAGGGGACACGTGGGCATCTCTTCCCCCACACCCTTTTGGCTTGCCCCATGTGGGGCACTCCAGATTTTTCAGCAGTGCTCTATGGGTGGCCAGTGCGTGAGTCACTGGAGCGTATTTCCCCACGCACAACCTTCACACAAGCAGTTGGATGTGTGGACAGTGGGGGCCATGTGTGGACGCATCTCATTTAAAAAATACCCTTGGTTTCTCTCTCCAGTCTTTTAAGCCCTGGCTGGTATGATGCTCTTTCCCTTCCTCTTCCTATGTGGCCCATCTATAGTTTCCACCAGTAGCTATGGGCCTTTCCCAAATGCACCCTCATCCTAAAAGCTTTTTAAAAGATCTGTAGGTCCAATAGTCAAAACATCTTCCTTATATAACTCACACAGAAATCCAAGCTCATCTTTTTCTACATATTCTGACCATAACCATGTACCTGTGTTCACTGCGTTTTACCCATCAATGGGGAAAATGCAATGAACATGGGTCCCTGACCATAACATTCCTCCCCCACTCAGTTCATTAGATTATCATGGTTTTGCCCTCCTACTTAAAATATGTTACTCTCCAGTGCAATCATAAATAAAGATTTGCCTGTACAATAAATATCAGTTAGCAGGCTATACTAGGCTGCAAAAGTTTGTAGGTCAAGCCCAGTGCTGGGAAGACAAGAAGAGGCTAGACCAGAAGCTACTCTTTGCAATGCTGAAATGCTGCGTACGTCAATTTTGAACTGGCTTTTTCTTTTTTCCTCTTAGCTTTTGCTTTACTTTTTGAACTACTGGGACAAAAATTTGTAAACTTTATAGGAAAGAGAAGGATGCCTAATACAAAGAATCAGCTAACTTATAATGAGTGTATCATATGTGCTAGTATATTGCTTGGAGAATCAATCGAAGGCAAGGAAGAAAAAAGGAGTTAGGATGAATCCTTTTTACAAAAGTTCACGCATTAGAAAGAATGGAAAGCCAGACACCAAAAACAAATTAATGAAAGGGGAAAATCTAGAAGACGAAGAAAAAGAAAAAAGCAGCAACTGCAAACCACATCTGGAGAATACAGGGGGGGGAAAGTCAGAAAGAAATAAAGAAAATGTCCTCTTTTGTTTCACTATTACCTACTGATCAAAACTGCCTCTTTCAAACATAAAGTTCAAATTAGCTGTTGTCCAAAATAAAAAAGTGAGTTTTAAAACTTACATTAGTGCTGCAGCTAGAGTGACTTACATTAACGAGAAACAAAAATGTTTACTCAAAAGTTAGTTAAAACCTGTCATGTACGTAAAAACTATAAAAACATCCACAGCATATCTATTTATTCCTGCTATAACTGCAAAAATGATTTGGCTGTGTTATGATGGAGTGGTCACAGACCATAGACAAGGACTCATACTGCATTTTCCATATTACCACCAATGAGGAAAACATATGCCCCTGTCCAAGGTCTGCTTGTGCGTCTCAGGCCCAGTAAAAGGCCCCTGCCTCTTGATCCCACCACCACTGTGGCAGTCGCTTCAACCTCACTTCTCCCTTTCCCAGTTGCAGTGCATGTATGTGTGCAACTGTAGTTTTGGCCTGAACACACATCTGAGGCATGCACATGGATCTGGAATTGGAGCAACAGTGGACACAGGTCCCTGACCATAGATAAAGGCGTTTTTTACATGATCTCGCTGGGTGGGGGTCTGTGGGCGTGCCGGTGCCTGGGTGGTGAGTGGCCGGGTCAAGCCCACGGCAGCACATGCACCCCCACTCACCAACATGCATGGAGCAACCGCTGTTTTCCCCGGTTTCTCTGTGCATGGTGATGAGTGGAGGGTGCATGGGGATGGATGTTAGGCGGGAGTGTGCACCCACACCCACTCACCCCATACACACATCACGTCCTTCACACGGGGCTCTCCCAGTCATAAACACCCAGATTTCTGGTGAAATTAATTTCTCATATTTCTGAGAAATAATAATAATTTTAAAAAATACATTTTGACCATTGCAAAGCATTTGGATTTTCTAAGTAAGTTTTCTCATTTTACCAGTGGCCATGGAAATCCAGAATATTTTGACAAGAGTTTCCAATTTATTATGGAAATAATTTAGGAGGGGAGGAGTCTTTAGATATAATTATCCCAGACTTTATGTGCAAATATGAGCATTAGAGGGAACCTGTCATGGCTGGAGGCAGGCTCTGAGTCTGGCTAGGGGAGGGAGGCAGGGCCGGGCCGGATGCCTGCTTGTGTGGGCACCGCCTCAGCCGGCCCCCGTCACTGCAATGGCTCTGATGGGCTGGCCCACCCACCTTCCCCACAACCATCTGTATGGCTCTCCACATGTGCCCCATAGTGTGGCAGCAGTGATTGCTCAACCCAGCTGTGCAGGGATCGGACCCCTGAAGCTCATGTTACTGCACCTGATGTACCTGATTTTCAAGTCTGTTTCAGATGCAGATATGGTGCCTTATTGGTGTATTACAGAATTTTGCTCATTTTTAGTTTCTTTATAAATATCACAACAATTAGCCGGATAAATAGTAGCTCACATTGATTTGCATATGCAGTCACAGTAACTATATTCTCAAGTAGGGAGGGGCATGACTGCTGTAGGCTACTGACTACTTTAAAAATTTGATTTTCCATATGTACGTACAAAATGTAAATATCTAATTAAGCAGATGAGAAATTGTAACAGTCTTCTAACACAGATAAAAAGTAACATATTTGTCAAAATACAGTGTAATCGCAACAGTCTTTTCTCCAGTACGTAAATGGAAAATGAAGTTAACCATTTCTACAGATATTCTTGGTAGCATATCAGCAAAGAACTGCCTACTAGGGGTGTGCACCAGGGCCTCATGTCATTTTTCGGGTTTTGTTATCACTATTAAAATGTGTAATTTTTGTTTTTGTTAATACCAAAATGTCATTTTTTGTTATCGTTGTTGTTATCAGTACCGATTTCAAATGAAGATTTTGTTTTTGGTATTGGTATACACACAATGTCTACTTTAATTTATATAATATACCTATGTATAATACAAAATATTCCTATCCTATAATCCTAATATATATAATAAACCAGCCTAGTATCTAAATACCTAATTTATATATATAGAACCATTATCTATATAATATATGGATAGGGGGAGATAGACAGGAGAAGGGAAAAGGAAAACTCAGAGGTATATCCGCTATCTCTAATCTATCTCTAGTCTATGTCTATCATCTAATATATATATCTAAACTATACTAGCGCTCTCTCTCTCTCTGTGTATATATATATATATATGTGTGTGTGTGTGTGTGTGTGTGTGTGTGTACGGGGGAGACAGGCAGGGGAAGGGAAAAGGTAAAATGTAAGGGTAAGGAATAAGGATTGGAAAGGTAAGTTGGTAGGAATATATATGGGAGGATTTTTAGTGCAAGCACCAGCAAATTCTACAAATGCACCCTGACAGAGCAACAGCTAACACAGAACCAGAGTCAAGCAGCCCATCCCTCCAGTACGAAGGGTTGCAGTGCCCTCCCCCAGAGCTCCTCTGATTGGTTCTGGGAGGCAGGAGGCATTGAGCAATCACAGGGTGCCATTCAACTGCCTGAGACCTGCTTGCGCTGCTCATTGACCGGCGAATACATCCATCAGGTCCTTCCCCTCCCATCACAGGCTCAGTTCAAACATTCAACCTTGTTTCTGGCTCTGAGATGTCTACTCCCTCCTCTCCTCACCACATTTTCCTAAAAAAAAAACCACCTACCAGGCTGCTAGGCAACAACAAAATCAATAATTACTTCCGTTATTGTTATTGATTTCATTATTATTTTTTGTCATTTTCCTTATTGCAATAACAATAACAAAAACAACAAATTTCATTTCATTTTCATATTGATATAACGAAATTTCAAATTTAATTTCATTTCATATTGATATAACGAAAACGACATGCACACCCCTATGCCTACAACTACAACAGTGATAAAAACGTGTTTGCTCTTTAAAATAAAATAACCTACATGCAACATTAACAACAAAATTTGGCCCCGAGCCAAGATCTGACTGAAACTACCCTGCACACATGCACAGTGCCAGAGGTGAAGTTTGCTGCCACCTGAGTGTGCCACCACCCACATCCGCCGCCGCAGCTCTGTGTCTCTCTCTCTGCCAGGTAGTGGTGCAGTCAGGCAGTGGCAGACTCACTTGTGGCACCATGTGCATACACAGTGTGTGTGCACATGCAGGATGGGTTTGGTTCATGTGTGCATGAGAGTCAGGGTCTTAGCTTATAACTTGCTCAGAGTGCCATCTACCTTTCACTTGCAATACATTTGCATCTTCCTTGTGGACTGTGACTGAACTAGTTTCTATCTGTATTTGTTCTGAGTCACGTTTCTTTAAAAACTCATGCACAGCCCATGTGAGTAAATCCTGAAGTGTAAGGATTAGAGTTCCATCACTGGTGAAGAGTTTGCATGCCTTCCTGCAAAGTTCAAGATGTCTTGTACACAAAGTAAGTACCTAAAAAGACAGAAAAGAATGTAAATATGTAATAGTGATCAAGAGTAGCAAATGATAAAAAAAGATTTATTTTTTTAAAATAACATTTATTGTTATTAATTTATTAGAAAGTATTAAATAAAATAATATAATATAATAAAATTAAAATTATTATTATTAATAATACTAATATACCTCAAATGGTGAGTATTGGCAACCTTATATAAAAACTTGACATTATTCATCCCTCTGTTAAGAGACATAAGTGGTTCAGACTTTTTATGTTGGTCTTCTAGAAAGGAGGGAAGTTTAAACGATCCCAGCTGCTGCTGCGGCCCACAGTCTGCCCACACGGCATCCCCCTCCCCCACACCATAGAGTTGCGGGCAGGTCGCCTGACACCCTAGGATGCCACTTGCAACTCTATGGTGTTGCCCAGGGCAACCTCCCACCTAGAGCAGAGCTGCAGTGTCTGTCCTCTGAGCAGACAGACAGCAGCTCTGCCTTGGGCTGGTGTCCCAGGTTTGGGCAGCCCACGCCGCTGGCAGTGCTCCTGGATGTTTCAGAGCAGCACCACAAGCGGGGCTGGAACAGAGCAGGGACAGCTTCCTCTGCCTCTGCTCCACCTGCACATCTGGAGACCCGCCTTTAGGCAGGCAGGCGGTGAGGCAGAGCAGAAGCGGGGTTGCTATCTGTTTAAAAGCATCCATATAGTAAAATATGATGTCATGAGCTATTTTCTGCAAATCAGTTACACACATCATCTCTCCTGGTTTTTTCAAGAAGTTTTAATATCAAATGCTGTAAAACAAGTTTTCATAGCAAACAAACTCAGATGCATTTAAGTTATACTGTACAACAGAATGAATCAAAGTAGTTTGCTTTTGTTGTTTGTTTGTTGTTGAAGTCATTTGCATTCTAGAATCACCATATGAAAGTGTTAAGTAAGGTCCCACTTTCTTCATAGCACATTAGATGTAAATGGTGTATTATACTACCTGAAATTATGTGTCAAGACTTCCTGAAAAACTGTGTATGATTGCTCACTATCATTGGTCTACCCTGAACCCATTGTCTCAGGGTCTGCTTTATGGCTGCTGTTCCCTTTGCTCCACTGCTTAGCTTGTGCTAGAGCAGTTTCCCCCCTGTCTCTGTGTCTTACCCTCTCTTTCCCTCCTGCACATGGTATAGGGTGTGGACACGCCTTGCCAACTTCCTGATTGGCTCTCAGCCTTACATAAGGCATACCAAGGGCTTCTGTTGTCATTCCCCTCTGACTCTTGCTCTGCCCACACTTGGTCTTCCTGTGTTTCCTATGTCAGTTGTACTCTTCCTTGTAGCCCTGTGCCAGTTACTTTGTTGAGTCTCCTTCACTGTTCTGTTCAATTCACCCCACCTTCTTCCTTTGTTTGTATAGCACTTCCCCTGTCCCTGGTTCTCTAACATTTCCCAGTGAATGTTTGTTGTGTATGCTTACCCCACCCTGTGTGTGTGTATTGTTGGTTCTTTCCTTAAAAAGTATAGCCTGATTCCCTTCTCCTCCTCTTGCTGGTGTTGTCCCTTCTTGTGCGTCTTGTTTATTTGTGTTTTCTCCTCCTTCCCATCCTCTACTCTTCCAGCTCTAGTTGTGTTTTGCTGTTTGTTTTCTCTCTCTTGCCCTTGCTTCCTTTAGCTTGGTGTCCACTTGTCCTGTGTTCCCACACACATACATACCCACGTGTCTCTCAGTGGATGTTTTGCTAGCCTGACGTGTCCTTCGTAGAGTCTGTGTTTACCCCCCTGTTCCGTGCCTTGTTTCTTTGTCCTCCTCTTGCCTTGCTCAGCCCTGTGGACCTGCCCTCCTGTAGCTGGTCTTCTGATATCCTGTGCCCTTCTGGTTCCTCACTCCCTGATCCTGACTTCCTGATCCCGAGCTCTGGTTCCTCGCTCCCTTTCCTTAACCTCGATGATGAGCCGTGAGTGCAGCTACATGAGCTGCAGAGGGCTCGATCCCGCATGGCCCCATGGCAGGTATAATAATTAATAATTAATACTATTTATTAGCTTAAGCCAACAAGAGCAAATTTTAGACTAGCAGAGGAGACTGGGTTTTTTAATTATTATTATTTTTGACCATCACCAGTTCATTATTATTTTTTAAAATTTCAGTTTATTTTCATCACACATTTCATACATACATCACAATTGTGGTTAGCTCTGAATTATGAATTGATTGATATCAAACATGCTGATGCTATTTCAATATATGGTACTCATATCAGGAACGTGGATATTATGCACCTTCTATGAACATGCTTCTCGCAAGATCCATCACACCACCAATTCGATTCCCAGTCAATACCACCACCAAGATGGATTTGAACCTGCAACCTCTTGCCTCCCAATCAAGAGTGCTACTTCTAGACCAACAAGCCCTAATACTATGGCAGGTAAGCACTGCCACCACACTGTGGGGCCAGCACAGGAAGCAGGGAAGACTGTTGCCCCCACCCCGCTAGGAAGCTGGCTGGGTGGGCCACTGTCAGAGCTCCCTTCATGGTTTGGACGGGCCGAGGTGCTGGCCACATGAACAGGTGCCCAACCTGCTCTTTCTCCCTTCCCCAGCCTGACAAAAATCCTGCCCCTGGCTGTGATGTGGCAGTGTGCAATGGGAAACAGTGCCCAGTGCTCAAAGCCCTGCCGGGAAGCTGCCATACTTTGGGCAGCTTTACTCCGTCTAGGGTAAGGCTGCTACAAAATGTATCCTCTGCCTTTTTCCGAGGATGCATCACTTTGCAGCCGCTGCTCACCCCACCATGCCGCTGGCAACACAATGCACTGCATTGTGTGATCTGGCTGCCCACAGTGGGTCAAGGCTGGCCAAGGCCTAAAGCACCTCATGTGGCTGCACCCTTAGAGTGTAGAATTATTTATTCTTTTACATAATTAAATTTTGCAACAAATTCAGTATGCCATAGCAACATAAAAAGTAACATATTAGGTCTATCTAGCCCACTATCCTGTCTCTAATAATAACCAGTAGTGGATGCTTCAGAGGAAGTTTATAAGAAGTCACAGAACAGTAAATGAGGTGATCCATCTTTTGTTGTTCACTTTTACTAGACATAAGATGATTAGGAACACCATAAATTTGCATCTTGGTTAGTAGCTATTGTGTAGAAACAGAGGAAGGGGGTCTCTGCAGGGTTTGAGTCTGAGGCAGAACAAGGATTCTGAACATATTTTGTCATTTTAAAATTATATTCCAAGTGCTTCTTTTGACCCCAAATTGTGGATTTATCATAATTTGAAGTGGTATTCTGAAATGCATGATATCATGTGCGTAGTGGTTGAACAAATGTTGAAAGTAGGGGCACAGAGTTTCAGGTGGTTTCTTTGACCATTTGGTTATGCAGGACCTTGTGTTATACCCCAGACAGGTCCCTACAAGCTTTGAATCTGACCTGATCCAAACCCAGAAGATTGGAGTGAGATCTATGGATTTAAAACCAACTCATTAATTTGCACAGAAGAGGAATTCAGCTTTGATATTCTGGTCTGAGTTCATCGCTGTTACTGATACCTGCTGCTTGTCCTTGTCAATACCTTAGCCATTATGATTATCTCTGGGGATGATTGTTACTCACAATAGGGAACGTGCTAGCAATGATTAACTGCCCATTTCGGTAGCCAGCTCCATTTTTGTAGGCAATTATTTTCACTGCTCTCTGGTTCGTAGCTGCAGATATCTTTTCTGAGATTGTTTGTGCAGAAGTTTCTGTTCGCAAAGAAGCTAGTACATCTTCTAAGAAATGCAAGCTGTTTTCAGCTTCAGAGGTAGATAAATCAACCTTTAAGATGAAAGAGAACTAGATCCAATCATGTTGCTGTGTTTAAATCATTACTGAAGTGAATATTTTATATGAAGTTCATTGTTTTCATTTTAAATTTATTAAAACAAAATTACATTTCACATCCTAGTATGTGCTTTGTGAAAATCCTTGTTGATTATTATGGAATATGACAGCAGTGGATTAGCTATGATTTGTTAAATGGGACAAGAGATGGCTAAAGTTGAACTTTACAGAAATGCTGCAAAAGAAGTGTAAGGCCCTTAGGCCTCTTATGGACCTATAAGGCCTTTTATGGCCTATCCCCAGCCTCCTCCCTTCTCTCTCTCTCTCTCTCTCTCTCTCATCTCTTGATTATTGGGAAGTTGACTTCCACTTCCACTCTGCCAATGACAGTTTATTGCCTAAATAATAAATGTACAAAGGGAAAACACAAAAATGCTGTCCGTTAGGGAGGAGAGAAGCTCTCCACAAAATATCTCACCCTCATAAGCTTCCTTCAGTTTAGTACAATGCAATAACAACCACCCAAAAATTAGACAGCTGGGCATGTTGAGTCTACTGCCTATTATGTAGGCCAGGTTCAAGGTATTGGTAATGATCTATAAGGTCCTTCACGGTCTTGGCCCCTCATACCTCAGGGACCGCCTCGCCCTCCACACCCCAGAGCAGCTCCTTCGGTCTGCCGAGGGTGCCTTCCTGGAGGTTCCCCATGTTAAGTGGGGGGCCACAATGGAGAGGGCATTCTCGGTGGCTGGGCCACGTCTTTGGAATTCCCTCCTGGAGGAAGCTTGCCTGGCCCCGAGCCTTTTAACATTCCGGCGGGCTTGTAAAACCTGGGTGTTCGCCCAGGCCTTTCGGGGAGGGAGGATAGGGTTTTTTGCTCTTCCCTGCCCTTATTTTATTTTATTTTTATTTATTCTCCTACCCCTTTGATGTTTTAAATTGTGTGATTTTTTAAAAATTGTTTTTATGAATGTTTTATTTAGTTGTACGTTGCCCCGGGATGCTGTAGGCATATGGGGTGACTCATAAATGCTTAAAATAACTAACTAACTAAATAAATAAATATAAATATAAAATAAGTATTGTCTCACTGTTTCCTTGTGTTCCCCCTGAGTGTTATATACCTGTCATCGCTTGTCTTTTACTTAGTTTGTAAACTGTTTTTGGGGAGAGAGGGGAGGATTGTTTTGTTATTTGGTTTACAATAGGTAGTAAAATGGTACATTGATTAATGATTGGGGTTCCTATCCATTACTGCAATAAATATAATAAATAAAGGTTTCTTTTAAAGACTATTAAACATACGTATAAAGACTTTTGCCTAGGTAAAGCTGAAGCAGCTTGCATTCAGAGCTACCATTATTTTTCATTATTTTTATTAACATTGATAGGAGTCCCACTAATATGAGGGAAAGCATTTCACATGTTTTAGAAAAAGAGGATAACAATTCTAACATATAATATAATATTTACAGTCACATATTTCTAAAATATGTGAACAAAATTTGTGAACCAATAACAAATTCTATCCTCCTTTCCCCCCACAAGATATCCATAAAAAGGTATATTTACCAGAAACCCAGAATAAGGGACAATAGTGGAGACTTTGGGCACTTTCAGATGTCACAAAACAAATGTTGAAAGCATTGTACACTTCAAATGTACTATTTCAGGTTGTCTGTATACCAAGACAGACATGGTAATGCTGTGGTAACTTCTGCCACATGATAACCCCATGATAACTCTGCACCCTGAATAATATCTGAAGGAACTTTTCAGTGGGCTCTCATGGGGTTACCTGTAAGAGACGTCACACACCACAAACACTCTGTGGAAGTCCAACACGTTGTTATGTAAGGTACTGCATCATGGGTAATCAGGATCATAGCAGAGCTGGAGGAGGGTCAGGTTTGTAGCAGAGTTGAAGCAGGGTCAGAATAAGGTAGGAAGCCAAGCAGCAAGCCAAGACTCAGCATCAAGATGCAGGCGAGGTAGTCAGAGCTGGTAGACATGTCGGAGACACAAATCAAGAGGCAATGTTGAGAACCAAGCCAGGAGGCCAGGCTGGAAGAGAGGAAACAAACTGAGGGACCAAGCCAAGGGATCATACTAGAGAGCAGAGTGAAGAGACAGGCCAGAGGTCAGAGCTGGGAGATTAATCCAGAGACAGCTGGAAGAAAGGGCTGGAGGCATAGGCTGGAGTGCAGGAGGTGAGGCTCAGGGACAAGCAGGTAGTAGGCAGGGAAGACAAGAGCAGCAATCGGGGGGCCAGCGTGGGAGTTGCAGGGTAGCTGCACACTCTAAGGGGGAGGCCCTGAAATTGTTCTGTCCAACTTCTTGTGGATGTTGAGCAGTCTTAAATAGTGGAGGGCAGCCAATCAGAAGTGCTGGAGGCATGGTACGGGCAAATGAGGAGAAACCCCCATATTTATCCAGGAGATAGATCCGGCTAAGGATCAGTGTAAAATTGGTCACTGCCTGGAAAACCCACAGATACTGGTTCCAGATCCTTGATTCCTGATGGGTTACCATGGGTTTGCTTTCTGTGACTTTTATACCTGCTAAAGCAGGGCACCTGAAAGCAGTCTCGGTTCACACATCATATTCTGGGTACAGAAGTGACGACCAACCATGGTGTACCATGCATTTGCTACAGCTTCCTATGTTGCTGAGTGGGTACCAATTTAGACCTCACTCATTTGCATTTCCCTTGTCATGGTTATGACCGTAAAGGAAGTGGGCAGATTTTCTAAAATCATCCAATCCTCACTCCTTCTCCACCCCAACCCCAGTCATGGCGGCTGTAGAGATGGGGCTGGCACTAGTATATAGGCAACACAGGTGCCCAAGGGTGGCAAGTTGAAGGGGATAGCAAAAAGTACAGCTGTCCCCACTACTGGGATCAGGGATCAGCTGTTGGGCATGTTGGACACTGAAGGGCTGGTGGTCCCGCCTTCCCCCTTCCTCTGGCCCCCAGTCCAGCCACCCTTGCCACCAGCTGGGTGGCTGGATCAGGGTCTGAGAGGCAGAGGGAGCCAGGGCCATCAGCCCCTCAGTGCCTGATATTTCCAAGGGTTGTGTGCACAATGCACATGGGTCCTGCAGGGTTGTGCACACAAAGTTCAGGGAGGGTGACCAAAATTGTTTTGCCTAAAGCAGCAAAAATCTGTGCTGGCCCTGTGTAGAAAAATACAGTGAATCCACAGAGTTTCTGCTTTCCCAGCTATTGGAGAGGACCAGGAGGAAGTTTATAAATTGAGAGAGAGCCTTGCAGGTTGAAGATCAGGTTCTCTCTCTCTCCTTGTCTAGGTCACTGAAAAAAACATGACATGATGTCTTGCCTGTGCTTTACACTATGGCCTTAAAAGTAAAACTATAGCCACTATGTAGCTTTTCACTTAACTGAACACAGCAGTCTCAATAACTTTGGGAGCCTCTTTTCAAAAGACAAATGCTGAATCATAAGTGGCCTCACTCTGTTCCAGGACATCTCTTAGCGCTGAGGTCAGACAGAAGGTGATATGCTGCCCTTGATCAACCTTTGAGTAATATAATATCCAAACCAGTCTCATCAACAGAGACTCCTTTATCTGTTTTTCAGCAAACAGCACAATTGAACATACGAAGGCAGATCTGCAGTTAGTTCAAGTGTAGATTAACAAGGTCCTGTATCCCTCCAGGTGTTCTATGAAAACTATCAGGTGATATTATAATTTTAGCACTACTGTACAGGTGAAAGAGTGGTTTAAAAAGGCACAAACCTTCATCACATTAAGACATTGATAAGGCCCTAGAAAGAAAAGACTTGCATCCTCAGAGCCAGAGGCGCAAAAGAACATGGTACCAGGGCGCAATTTTTTCAATTCTCTCTTTCCTCTGATGGCTCTTGCACAAGCAACGCATATCATAATCTTCTGCCTTCCACTGGGTGAAAGAAAATAGTAGCCCTAAGAAGAACAATGGTTTAAATTCTTTAAGATGGACAGATATGCAATATTTCCGTTATCAATTATTTCCTATAGACATTCAGAATTCCCAAACAATATTTTAGAAACACTTCAAAAATGGACATGGAACTGTAGTGTGTTTTTTATTTCTTTGAATGACATACTCCACCTTCTGGTCTCATTTCCAAATTCCTTGAATTTCTGGCATGTTAAGATAAAAACAGATACATTTGCTGCTTTGATGTTGCCAAAGGGCTTCTTGTTATGGCTCAAATGATGCTTTTATTTGATGACAATTGCAACTAAGCCCCTGGAAATTATCACCTATGGGAAATGAGTTAACATGTTCACCTTTCTGGTACTTTGTTACCTGAATTGCTCTTGCTCGTTATTTTGGAACCGCAAATAGCACTCGAAATCTGTCCTCCAGCTTCCCAGCACTCCAAAGTGGAATGGATGATATCGGAGCAATAGACCACCCCCAGATTTGGAATGGAAGGGTTGTACCATCAGAGCAACTGAGAGTATACCTTTATTTATCACAAATTGGCTAAAGGGTTTTAAACTATTAGGGGATTTAACCATGTCAAGTTTCATTCTTGTGTCATGTATAGGATGTAGATTCCTCTTCAGGCAGAACACAGTATATTACTTCCAAAGTAGTATTTTTTTTTGCTAGGAGAAAGTGAACCATTTGATATATCCTTCTGATAGGGTGCTAGTGAGTGGTAAGTCCGTGCAGGACTAGCACCTGGTCTACCACTAATGCAAGTGGAACTAAGGAGGCAATAGCCCAAACAAGGTATAAAAGGAACAGGAAACCCTAGGAAGGGGAAGCTGTGAAGGAACAGGTAAAGCTTGTTAGGGCAGCAGTGTTCCAAGATGGTTGATGGATACCAGAGACTGCTGTGAAGATGGATAATCCCCAAAGGCTTGGGTCTTTCAAGAGGGAAAAGAACTGAATGGAAAGTATGCAGCTGTAGCTCCATCACCCCATGAATCCTTATGTACGTGAAGCACTAAATAAAAAGCACATTTGGTGATGGGAATCCAGCATCTTTGAGTGTTTGTGATTGGTCCAATGATGGACAGAATAGCAGGGCTGACCTTGTGGGGACCTACTCACTCCAAGGGCCGAACCAAAGCAGTCCCTTTCTGAGAGAGAGAGAGAGAGAGAGAGAGAGAGAGAGAGAGAGAGAGAGACTGGTGCAAGAGTGCACATACAACATGGTCTATTGTCTGAACTCAGAGTGGGTCTCCTTTTGAATAACTGGAAATAAAATCTACTTACTGGTTGATCAATTTTCTGTCCACTGGTCACTGAGAACGTGCAAACAGAAGCATAATTTGCTGCTGTAATTTCCTGGTCGAGTACTGTGCTGCAGAAAGCACTAAATACTTTTGTAGTTTCCATGTAATGCCACTTTTGGTTGGCAGCCCCATTGCTGTATTCTTTATATTTCTACAAAACAAAACGAACAAAAAAGGACAGATTCTATTACTCTATCTATATTATGTTCTCAGCATTTGGCATAAATACTTTCTGCTGTTATAAAGAGGAGCTTGTTTTTCAGATAAAATCTGCTCTGTATACAAATAAAAGACCCCATGATGCGTTAGTTAAAAATAGGAAATTGTCTCAGTGGGAATTTTTACACACACGTTAAAGTTCCAGATTTTTCAATCTTCTGGGTTCACAAGTCCATAAGTAAGTTCTGGATTCATTTTTCTCACACACACTGCCCTGAGACAGTTCCTGGATGCATTCTTCACACAAACACTGCTCTGAGGCAGCCTAAAGTAGCCACAGCTGTAGACATGAGGGGCTGCCATGGAAACCAAGTGACCACAGCTGCCTAGAGCAAAGTCGTTTACCAGGAGAACTTTTTACACCAAAGGTTCTGGGAGGAGATCTATGCAGCAGTTCAAAGATCCAGATGTTTAAGATCTGGGTGAGTGATTTAGACACACAGAAAGTTCAGGATGTAACAGCAAACATGCAAGAGAAACATGTGTGTAAAAACACCCAGTGTCTCCAGTAAGTCTCCTTCTACTCTTTGTAGCACAGCATGCTGCAGTCCACTTTTCAACTCAAAAGTGCCTGGATTTCACCAGTGGGTGAAAACAAACAAGATGGTAGCCTGGTCCACACCAGGTGGGTGTCCAGATGCCTGTTTATTATGTGTTTGCCCCCACCGGGCACCATTCATCAGACCCACAGCCTCTACTCATGGCAGGTTTTCGGAGCATGCGGACTTGTGCAGGCAAATGTGGGTTAATGTGCACCCACCCATGTTACTGTGTCCCCTCAATTAGGTTACGTGCAGCCTTGTGCACATACAGACCTGCCAGGACTATAGAGTTGTGGGTGAAAAGCCTAGAGTGCTCCGAGGAGCAATCACTTCCTGCCCCTCTCTCTGCTTTCTCTCTCTCAGGTGTGCATGTAACATCCGCCTTAAAAGCCCAGTGCGCGCCAGATTCACACATGCGTTCTCCCACCTCGTCCTGATTTGCAGCACACGTCCAACACACTGTGTTTCAAAGCCATTGCCTTCCCCAGAGTGATTTCCACAGACTTTACATTGCCATGGCCATGGCTCAAAACAGCAGCCAGTCAACTATGGCAACTATGTACCTGCGGGTGGGGCTGCGTTTACACAGCTTCATGATAAATGCCTCTGTTTATTGTTATCTAATTATGTCCTCCAGCTTCCCAGGAAGGTTTTCTTTTCCTTTGCTGTGTTCACAGGCAACTACCAGCACCGCTACCTCCAGTGTTCCATCTCAGGAACTCTCTGTCTACAAATCCACCCACCGGAGGTGTATTCCCTGGGGTGAGGAAGAGACCAAGGCCTTCATCGCTCTGTGGAGGGAGCAGAAGGTACAATATGCCCTGGTCAAGGGCTATTGGAACAAAGTGGTGTTCCAGGAAATCTCAGCACAAATGCCACTTGCATTTATTGCTGTCTAATTATGTGGACTTTTTTTCTTTACTGTGTTCACAAGTGAGCAGGAGAGTGCTGGGAAGCAGCAGGATACTTCCCGGGACACAGCAGTACTGGAAGTAAATGGAACATGTGGGAAGGCACCATGGCGGGATGAGGGGGAAAGGCACCATGGAGGAGGGGGGAGGCACCATGGTGGGATGACAGGCGAAGGGATAGAAGCCAAAATGGCAGGTGTGGAGGGTAGGCGTGCTACTTGTGGTGCTTGATCAATTATATATACTTTTCGCTCCTTTACAGTGATCGCAGGAGGAGAACAGTGCGCTGCTCCAATTGCACTGCAGCAACCTCTCCAGTGACATCCTGTCCCAAGTACTCATACCTGCTTTCCTTAGTGTGGGCTGAGGGATGTGCTTGTCCTATCCTGCTTCCGTGTCCCAGGGAACTGCACCCCTTTCCCCTATCACCCTCTTGCACTTCCCCGTTCCCTTCCCAGTCCCAGGGTGTGTGTATCATGGAGCCTTGAGGCCTTACACTGCCCTCCGCCACCCTATGATGATCTAGGCTGGGGGTTCTTAACCCCAAAAGCCACCCACGATCCTGAGGGTTCATTTTCAGGCAAGGCACGACCGTCTGCCGTGTGTGTACGGGTGTGGTGTATCCGTACTTCCCCCTTTTTTCTGTCCCATTACCCCTTGTCCATCACAGGACGCCACATGGTGGACAGATGAGATCCGGGACGCTATTAATGGCATGGCCCAGAAGCGTGGGCAGTTTCTATGACAGAATGTCACAGAACACAAGACCTTTGCTGCCGACACCTGCCTGGACTGCAGATAGGAGGACAGACACTGGGCCTGCCTTTGGCAGCAGTTGGAGCGCTCAGACAGTGTGCTGGAGAAGGTGAGCAAGGAGATGAGAGATCTATTGTCCCAGGCCGTTTTTAGAGAAGTGCTGTGCACTTGCGCCTAAAAATCAGGCAAGGTCTTTAATTGGTGCCTTTATAAAATGTGCGAGCACTATAACGCGCGTCCCTGCAAGTCTAAACCCCGCCCACGCTCTTTTTCACAAGTGCATGATTTTTAGGCATGAGCGCATGGTGCTCATCTAAAACCGGCCCCTCCAGATCCAGATCTTCCTTCTACAGCATTTAGCTACCATGTACATGACCTGTTTGTGGATGAGGTATGAAAGGCTTGCGTGATGCAAGTGCAACTTCTGCACGTGCATAAACATTGCACACAGTGCATGGGCAAGGCATGGATTGGCCTCATTGGGCATAATCCTGATCTGCTCATGTTCCTGAGGAGGTTAGAGACACATAAGCTGCATGCCAAGGTGCCACAAAAAACTTTAAGTTCTTCTCACTGTGAATGAGGATTTAGCACTTATTGAGTCTGGTGTGGTCTTCTGGCATACAACTCCAGCATGCAAAAGCCATTTACATATATGGACAAATGAAGACTGTGCCTATTGTAATGTGGGAGGGGGACATACAGGAACCATTTTTCTGAGATCGCTCTCCATGGCAGAAAAACCTGTTATCTGGAAAACTTTACATGAACTCCTGTTTGGGAAGTTCTACTCCAATAAATTTCAACTAAAATGACCTCTTAGTAATTATTTATGACAAACTAAGTATGAAAAAAGAGGAAAATGCTAACCAGCTAAAGCAAGTTAAGAGACAAGAGGGACAAGCTATTTGTGGCTGTAATGTGCTCAGGGTGCATTGTAGGCAGAGCTGCCAAGAGGTTTTTGTAGGCCTGGAACTGTGGGAATGTGCAACAATCACAAGTAAAAGCCCATTGCAAGTCCTGCAAGCTCAATATGAGGCTTGTCCAGTAGGGGTAGGGTCAGGGGATGAAACAGGTTTTTTTTCCTCCTTGTCGCCTCTCTTCTCTCTCTGTCCTCCATCTTGTCCCATACTGTCTGTACAGTATGGAAGCATGTCTTCTGAGCTCTTAGTAAAGTTCTGTTTTGAAGAAACTTCTACTGTGTGTTATTCAGCAGAAAGCTAACTCTACAATAGGTTATGGGCCCAGGACATCTTCAAGGCATTTTTGAAGACTAGAAGTAGCCCAGAAGGAGTGCAAACTGTGAAAGAAAACTCCCAGATACAGAGGCCTACTAACTGTGAGTAAGAAGGCCTAAATTCCAGAAGGGGAAAGGGAGGAAAGCAAGTATGGCATGCAGCTCAGAGCTCAGACTTTCAGTAGGAAAGCTGAACAATGTAAACTACCAATTGTGGAAGTTTAAAGTGGAAATGCTGCTGTCTAAAGATGATCTATGGAAGGTGATTACCATGAACAGACCAGCAGCAAATCACGAGGAATGGGATAAAAAGGACAGGTTAGCAAAGGCCACAATAAGTTTAGAAGTTGACCAGCTAATCCATATAAGAAGTGAGACCACAGCAAGAGGCATGTGGATTGTATTGCAAAACTTGCATGAGAGAACTAGCCTGAATAGCAAACTGTTTCTACTGAGGGAACTATACAAAATGAGGCTTGGCAAAGAAAGTGAAATGCAGGAGTATATAAATGCCATGTTGAAAGTAGTGGCACAGCTGTGTGGCATTGGAGAAGATATAAAGGAAAGCCATGTGGTAGCCCTACTCCTCTGCAGCCTGCCTGAATCTTACAGTGCCCTCATCAATGCCCTGGAGACAAGGCCAGAGACTGGACTGAAGCTGGAATTTGTTAAAGGTAGACTTGCAGATGAATTTCAGCGCAGAAAGGAGAACCTGCAGAATGATCTAAAGCAGGGTAATGAGACTACACAGAAAACCTCAGACAAAGCTCTTAAGAAGGAAACCGGAGTATGCTTCAGGTGCAAACAGGAGGGACATTTAAAGAAAGACGGCTATATATGGAAAGCAGAACAGCAGAAACTGTCTGCACGAACACCTAAGCAGAGGGCTAAAGTCACAAACAGCAACACAGTCACCCAACAATGGAGTGGGTGCTTCAGAGCAATGCAAGACAGCTCATCCCAAAATTGGTATGTAGACTCTGGGGCAACAAGCCACATGACTAGCGATATAGGATTCTCCACAGGACTAGATCTGAGCAGGATCTACCTTGCAGATAGGAGAAGCATCAACGCGGAAGGAATTGGACAAGGATTTCTGTACTGCAGCCAGTCACAGGGAGGCACACTGACCATACCCATGAAAGATGTGCTCTATGTGCCCAACTTAGAAGGGGGACTCCTTTCCGTGAGGCACCTGGCAGCGAGGGGGCTTAATGGGCTAATAAAATCTAGTCACTTTCATCCTATCTGGTTTAATTTGTTGGCCAAAGGGTTTGGGGGCAGGGGAGGCTTTCTCTGGAGCATTCGAGAGGAGCAGGAAGTAGGGAGTTCCTCAGGGCATCTCTGCCTAGGAGATTATGTGTCTCCTTATGTGTCTAGTGTTCATGCGTGGTAGGGATCCCAGCGAATTGGCAGAAGATTAACTACCAATAGCCCAGGTTATTGTTGTTAGTGGTGTGGAATGGGAAGGAACTGTGGGTTCAGTGAGGATGGTTCTTGCCCTGGGCATTGAGGGAGTTTGTGTGCCATTAATCTGATCCATTGCTGCAAACTGAATAGACAGGGAACATGCAAATAAACTGGTCCACACAGCAATAAACTTCTTTTAAAATTTAAAACATCTTAACGTTTAGTTTTCAGATGCTTTGAGTGTCAGGGTGGGGGAACCATTTAGGTTACTGTGCCCCCTCAGACTAATGGAGCCAACTGGATTTCGGAACTCTCTGAGGGGTTTACCACTGACCTTGATGGCCACTCTGATGATGGTATGGTCTAATTGCAGAATATGTTGACCTTGGGCATTGACACAGCTGTACACTCCCCAAATGCTGAGATAGCACAGGCCCCCTGGTACATGGAGGACCTGAGGTGGATGCAGTCTTAATAGGTTGTTAGAGTGCAAATGGTGCTTGGATCATTTCAAAGACAACTAATTGCAGCATAGATCCTTTCTGAAGGACTATACCATGGCTGAAATGGCAGTGAAGAAATATTCTTTTCTAATACTATAGCATCTGCAAAGTACTGTTCAGCAGTGTTGTTCCAGGTGGTGAACAGCCTGGTGAATCTGGGCTGTCTTCACCCAGTCACTCTATTAAGAACATAAGAACGTAAGAAATGTCATATTGGGTCAGACCAATGGTCCATCTAGCCCAGTCTCTGACAGTGGCCTGTCTCATGGTGGCTTGGGAGAAGCACCCAACAGGTCACAATGGGGGATCCATTTCCTGTTGTTTTCCCCCCCAGCTCCCGTCATGTTCCCTGGTCCTGTCTGGTTAATAGCTGCTAATGGATCTATCTTCCAGAAACTTGTCCAAACCTCTTTTAAACTCAGCTATAGTACTGGCCCTTACCACAGCCTCTGGCAGTAGATTCCACAACCCAATTATA
>QEPC01008061.1:2515517-2532105 GCA_003113815.1 Sphenodon punctatus | reverse complement strand
GATCTTGTCAATCTTTGAGGTGAAGAACGATGCAAGATCCTGAGCAGCAAGGGAAGAGGGCGGAGGAGGGCAGGGGGGTTTAAGAAGGGAGTCGAAAGTAGAAAAAAGGCGGCGAGGGTCACGGGAGAGAGATTCGATCCTAGAGGCATAATAGCGTTGCCTAGCTAGGGAGATAGCTGAGGAGAGGGAGGAGAGGGAGAATTTGTAGTGGAGGAAGTCAGGGAGTCCCACCCTAATATTTATATGCCACCCCCCCATGCCTACAGCATCTTGAGGCGGCTTCCAACATAATATAAAAAACATTAAAAATCTACAACATCTTAATTAAAACAAATTTAAAACACCCCCCACAGAAATTAACCCACCCCCATAATATGGTTCAGTTGGTTTAAGTTCTGGTTTGCTTTTGCTTGTTCTGTGTTGATGTTTGCATGTGCACTTCTAGTTTCCCCCACTTCTCTCCCAAACCCCTCAGCATGTGCAAAGGCTGTGGCCATTTTCTGGTGGCCCCACTGGCCATGGCTTCTTAATTGGTCTCTTTCTTGGCTGTTTTTGATGTAAACTGCCTGCTTTCTGTTCTAGGGTGAGGGAGCTAGGGGCTTGGATGGAAGGGTTTATAATCTTTGCAGAAATGTTCCTTGCATTTTAAAATGGCCCCGCCCTTTTCAGTTTGGTGGGATGTTGTGGCAGGCTTTTTCACTAATGGCTAGCCATTGAAAGAATGCTCTGTATTTAGCTGCAGCAGAAACTACCTCTTACATTGCAACAGAGCTGTGTAGCATGTTTTGGGGGCAAGTGGAAATCCCTGCTGCTGCTTTTATGGTGTGCTAAGGACTGCACATAACATTGTTGCCTTAAGATGATTTTCTTTGCTTGCTCTGTGTTTGCATGATGCATTGCTGCTTTCCTTCTCCCCTCACAAGCATGAGTAGAGAGGCCAGCATGCAGGATGACACAGAACACACAGGTAAGGGTACGATGGGCCCCAGAACCTGGTAGCAGAGTGCACGCGAGAGGGCAGTGGTATATCACAGGAGGTCAAACACTGGATGTTATGGTGGAGGGGGAAGGGAGTGCACCCTGTAGAGCCCCAGATTCCAGCATGGAAAGGATGGAGTAGTGTACGATTATTGGGATGTCAGGTGGCAGTGTGTGATGACACGCCATTGCCATTCAGTCGCTAACAACAAGTGACAGAACCGGAGAGGAACTATCAGAGGAACCAGGGCATTGACAACCCAGTAATCCATAACCCCCCATCCCCTCCAGAACATGTCTTGGGCCTCTACAGGGTGCCATACCACACTTGAACTGTGCAGATGGAAAGGTGTGCGAGAGCAATGAAACACCACCATGGCCATTCAAGCATCAGTAACAGGGAGAACTCACCTGTGCTGCAATGGGATGTCCTGTGCACAAGTTATTGGGGCGCAGCAATGGGCAACCCTGGCGGTGCATGGGGTATCGGGGACCCAAGCCAGCACTGAATCAGCTGCAAGACCTGGGGGGGGGGGGACCCAATGCCACATAGGCAACAGGACTGAGGCAGGTACAGGGGTAGTATGCACTATGTGATGCCAGGTTAACTGTGCAACGGGACCCTAGGAAGGGGTTCCTCTATAGGGGACGGTCAGTCCTCGGCCTGTTGGACAACAATGCGCCTGCATAGGGCGTCTCAGTTCTCCTCTGATATCCGCCTGAAGGCCCCACCCTGAACCATGCTGGTACAGGGGCACCAGACTCGCTCTCTGCACAGGAGGGGGGATAGTCCAAAGCAGCCCCTCGAGTCTCACAAACATTATGGAGTACACAGGCTACCAGGATGAGGATGGGGGTGTGCTGGAGGTTGAACTGGCTCTGGTTCAGAAAGAGGCACCACCTCATCTTCAGCAGGCCAAATGTCCTCTCCACAATGCACCGCGCAGAGGCCAGGTGTTCGTTGAAGAGCACCCGATTGAGGGTGCGGGCAACGGAATAAGACCTCATCAGTCATGGGGTCAGAGGGTAGGCGGGATCCCCTATAACAACCGGTGCCATTGGAACACCCTCAATCACCCCGTACATCTTCAGAGTTCTCTCCCCATCGAACATCCTGGCATAGAATGGGGAGGAGCACAGGATCTGAGCATTGTGGCTTCATCCTGAATGGTCCATGTACACATCAGTGAACAAACAATGGTGGTCTATGACTGCCTGCAGGTTCACTGAGAAAGCTTGCTTTCTGTTGAGGTAGTCAGTCTTGGTGTTAGGAGGGTGGAAGATCGGGATGTGTGTGCTGTCAGTAGCACCAATTCGGTGAGGAAAGCCCATAGCCTCAAAGTTCCAGATCACTACCTCCGGATCCCATAGCTGGATGACCTGCTCCAAGAGTAGCTTGACAATGAGGTCGCAAACATCATGGAGTGCCCTGTTAACTGTAGCTGCCCCCACACCGAACTGCTCACTGATGCTCCAGCAGGAATAGGGGCTTGCCAAGTGCCATACTGCCATCACCACCCACATCCCAGGGGGTAATGGAAACAGCATGTTGGTAACGTTCCACTGGAGGTGGGAAGCAAGAATCTCTCCAAGCCGGGTCAGCAGAGAGCGGGTCATCTGAAAGTGGTCAGTCCATTCCTCCTCAGTCCAGGTTGCCAGTATGTTCTCCCACCAGTCAGTGCTCCGTGACCACATCCAACCCAGCCGTCGCGTGGGAAGGGTCACCCGACGCCCATAAATGTTGAGGGGCACCCTTGAGAGGACGAGGTGGATGTGCTGTAATGATGCCATCCCCACCATTGCTTGGCGCCTGGCCTTGAATCTCGCGCCCATCGCAACGTTGCCACATGGTGCAGGTTGTCTGTCCTCCTGTACCGTGACCCATGGGTATACCAGTGGGGGCAGGAGGTCGGCCCATTGCTCATAAATCTATAACAACAGATCGAAGCACGCGGCCAGTATGGTGATTAGAGCAACTCGCCCTTGCAGGATGCCTACATTGGGCATCATGCTCCCATCACTGTGTCCACTCCCCATGAACCCAGCACCACACCCAGCGACCAGCCACCGGCCCCCAGCAAGCCAGCACACCCTGTACATAGGTAATATGCACCCTGTGATGGAACGCCTCGCACACACTGACAGAACACCTTGCACTCAACAGTGCTCCCCCTCATGCTCCAAAGTCCCACATCCTCACGCGCCACTATCACCCTCTGCGCATGTTCAAGGCTACGCACTCCAATCGATCAGCAACACTCCACACTACCACACTACACTAGCCACATGCACACCCTGAACCCACCCCCAACCATAATCACACTGCTCAATCAACCACCCCACACACCCCCGGTTCGCACTCTCCGCTCCATCTATCTCTCTCAGGTTCCCTCCACTCCACAACCACCACCACCAAAAGGCAACACCCTTGCAGTCAAACCAGCTCCCATACGTATATGATTGCTTTGTCACAGGGTCCCAGCGTTAGGTGCAATGAACTGGGTGTGGCATGCACACCTGTCTGGGGTCGCATTGATGCTGCCCCTGCGCATTGACCAGAACCCATATGCCATGCCAACGCTGCTGCTTTTGGTAGCTGTGAGGTACTGTTCCATAGCATCACTTTGATCGCGCACTCCTACCCTTCCCACCCGGGTGTGCATGTCATTTTCGTTATTACAATAACGATAATGAGAATTTTCATTTTCATTATTGTTATTGCAATAAAAAAATGACAAATAATAATAATGAAAATAGAAACAAAATGACATTTTGTTTTTGAAATAAAGGGAAAACACTGAAAAATGTATTTCTAGCTATACATTTTTTATTCCTTATTAAATTCTGATATAACTTGGGGAGATTATATCACCAACAGAGGGCACTATGCGTACCAATTTTCAAAATGATTAGATAAAGGAAACCAATTTTAGAAGCAACTGAATGTTGTGATTTTAAGAAAAGCTCCATACGCATTCATGGCTACAACTTCTTTATATTCCATCTAATTTGCATGAAACCTGTGAATATTATGTTCCTCCATAAGCTTAACATTCCTGCCAATTTTCAGAAAGTTTGGATAAAGGGTCCCGATGGTATGAGACATTAACATGAAAATACATTTCTAGCTGTAACATTTTTATATTCCATCCTGTTTACAAGTTGTTTGCCAGGATTGTATCACATACCTTCCCTGTCATCTCTGCCAAACTGCAGGACAATATGATAAAGGGACCCAATTTTATAAGTAATTGAAGTTGTCACCTTGAAACCATTATTCAGATAAATAGCAGCACATGCAGTGCCAGTCAGAGTCAGGCACCTGGCATGGCAGGGGGAAGGAGGCTGCAGGAGGGAGGATGGGGAGCAACCCAAAAGACAGACACAGACATTTAATGGCCAATTACTGCATACATCCAGCTTTACAGGACCAATCAGTAGTGGCTTTGAGACGGGCATAGGGGATGGCCCTCAGGCGGGCATAGAAGGGACATAACTGGGAGTTTGGGGATAGCATCCCAGCAATCAGGAGACATAGTTTACACATCCAGGCTAGCAAATTATCATCACAATCACATCCTGCAGCACTGTGACAGAGGACATAAGAGAATCTCTATTGGCTCTTTCCTAAACAGTTGCTTCTGACTTTCCAGTAACAAGTGTGGAAGAGTTGGGGTTGGAGAGTTGGGGTTGGGTTAACCCTAACCCTAACCAAGTTGGGGTTGTCACAGCACAGAATGAGGATATTTGGTTGACATTTCTGCTGGCCAATTGGCATCACAAACCGATCTTATACCACAGTGACACATAAGAGAATCCCTGGCATAGGCTCCTTCTCTACATATGCTGTGCAGGCTTATAAAATTGGGACCCTTTATCACATCTTTCAAATATTTGGCAGAAATAATAATAAAAATATGATATACAGCCCTACCAAATATCATGTACACTGGTTGAACTACAAAGAAGTTACAGTCAGACAAACATTTATAAGTGAATTGCTTATACCACCACGACCCTTTATTCAATCCAATCCTTCTGAAAGTTGACAGAGATCATAAATATGCAAAGGGGTGTAAAAGCGCCAAGTTACATCTACGTTAAATGTAAGGCAAAGAAGTTACAGCTAAGAATGTATATGAAGATTTTTGCAAAATAATAATTATTATAAACATTTACATAGCACCAGCAATATACCTGGCGCTTTACAAAAAATAAAATAGACACGGTCCCTCCCTGAGAGCTTACAATATAATTCAACTGCTTATAAAATTGGATTATTTTATCCAATCTTTCTGGAGTTTGGTACACTTAATGCTTTCTATTGGAGGTACAATCCCTTCAGGATTCAGCCAAATATAATGAAAAATAGGGAAAGTACAGCAGACCATGTGTTTTCCATTGAAACCAATGGAAAACTAAAGCAAAAATGAAAATTTGATATTTGTGAAAACGAAAACAACAGATTTAAATAACGAAAACAAAAAATGAAAACGAAAATGACATGCGACCCTGGTGCACACCTCTACCATTTGGAGGGCGAGGGTTATGGAGCTGGGGGCCTCCATTCTCCTGAACACCTTTTGTCAGGTCTTCTGCTATCCCACTCTGATGTGATGTTATACGATGGACACTTGCTGGTTCCCCATCCCATCCTCCCAAGGTCCTGTCCTGGTTCCCTACTTCTTATCCAACAGGAATGTGTTCACCCTGTGTGGGGGTTTGTGGTTCCCAGACCCACTGAGCCAGGCCGCTGTCAGCTGGTCAAGGTCACCCTTCTGAGCACATACTGTTTCGGCTCCATCCAAGCTCAATCACTGCTGTTCACCATCCACTTCAGTTGTTCTCCAGATGATTGTGTTTGTGCAGGCTATGTCCAGCCGTGGAACGGGCCATGTCTTCGATCATTGGGCTGGTGAAGAGTGGCTGGTGACATGTGCCACCATGCTGCTGGGAACCCTTTGGCAGAGCAGCGATGTACATCTGTTGGTGAGAGACCCCCCTTTCCATGGGTGATGGCTTCAATCGCCTGTCCCATTACATGCGACTGTCCCTTTGGGGGTCTTGAGTGCCAGAGGTGAACCAGGGAGCTCGGATTCATGCCCCTACGCCAACCCAACCATGGGCCCTCATCCGCCATTGTGCTGCCATGGGAACCCCAGAGGTTTGCTGCTGTTCGCCAGGTGACTGGTCATCAGGAGTTCGGTTTGGCCCTCCAGGCTGGTGGTGCATATGTTGCGAGCTGCTATGCCTGTGTCCTTCTGCATGCCCATGGCTTCGCACGCCCTCAATCGGATTGTCAGAACCACCTTGGGGAGCTGGACTTGCTTCCATTTAATGTCGGTGGCCCCTTCCTGACTGGGACGCCCACTGAGCTGGAGAGGGTTGCCCTGAGAGCTTGTGCTGAGCCATTCGGATGTCGGAGCAGCCGCTGCCACAGGACACCCCCTAGTTCCCCACTTCATATGCATGCTCATGGATACCGCTGGGGCCACTTCACCTAGGAGGGGCCTTGCCATGGGGCCCATGTTCCCTGAGCGCCTAGCATGGGCACCGTGATCCCATCGTTGCTGCAAACTCCATCCTGGATCCCCCCTCCCTGTTATGGAACAGCGCTATTGCTCCCCCTTGGCCAAGCTGCTGGCTTCTGTTCAACTGCATGACCCATACGCAGGGCCCCGAGGGAAACGCGGGTCTGCGAATCGCAGATTTCCCGCGGAATTCCCCTCCCCCCGCGGAATCTCCTGCCCCGCTTACCCCAGCGCAGAATTTCCAGCCTGCGCTGCGGGGACGCGGGGCAGGAGATTCTACGGGGGAAGGGGAATGAACAAACCCTCGGGGCTTCCCCTCCCCAGCCTCCCCACTTGCCAGGGCCCTTTAATTTGCTTACCAGGGATGGCAGCAGCAGCTGCTCCGTCCAGCGCGCTCTTTTCCTGCTCGTACTTCCTGGCCCCTCCCGACGGGCCTCTCAGGGCGACGCAGCCAGATGACGTCATCCGGCTGCGTCGCCCTGAGAGGCCCCGTCGGGAGGGGCCAGGAAGTACGAGCAGGAAAAGAGCGCGCTGGACGGAGCAGCTGCTGCTGCCGTCCCTGGTAAGACAATTCCTTTTGGGGGGTTTTTTTGGGGGGGGGTGGGAGTCAAGCACGCCCCAGCAGCTGGGGAGGGCAAGCCCCGGCAGCTGGGGAGGGGAGGCCCTGAGGGTTTACCAGTGCGGGGGGAGGAGGCGGCAAACCAAGCCCCCCCCCCCCGCATGGTAAATCGCGCCGAGGCGCAGAATTGGCCCCTGACTCCCGCGGAATTTTTTAAAAAATTCCGCGGAAGAATCGGGGCCCTGCCCATACGCCTCTCCACCTGTTTTCTGTGGTGCGTTCACTGGGTTGACCTATAGACGCTTTCCTGGCAGGTCTGCCTGTGAAACCCTCAGGTCCCATGGTTCCATTGTACTGCTCCTTCCGTGCACCCTGCAGTGCTACCCCTGTGTCCCTGGCATCTGCTTTCCCTAGCCGGTGTTGCATCTTACAGGTCCCTGTGCCAATAAACGTATTTCATTTTAGCTGCCTCTGTTCTCCTGCCATGTCTGTGTGTCCATGCCAGTGGCTACTCCAGGTGCTGGTGCTGTTGTCCTGGTTGTGGTTTAAGGGGGTCAGGACTTGGGGGTCTCAGATCAGTGGTTGGGTGGTTTGTTTGCTCCAACAGGGTTGCATTGCCTTCAGCATGCTGGGCGTGCAGTTGTTCTGGTCAACCGTACCTGGGGGCAGGGTGAGCTTGCAGCTCCAGCGCTGTGCGGTACCCATGCACCTTGTGGGCTCTTGCAGCTTATGGGTCTTATTAGCTAGATGTTACTGTACTGCGGGGTCCTGCCTATCACCTCCTGCACCTGGCTTCGGGGTTCTGTGTCTATGGATGGTCGGGCCGTGGGGGCCGTGACTGGGAGGCCTGGTGGGGATTGTTGGGCTGTTGTGAGCTGTTTGGTGGTGAGCAACATACTCCCCCCTGTCATTGCTGGGTCCCGTCCCCATCCCCCGCTTCCTCTTCCCTTCTAGCTGCTGTGATTGTGTTCCTGAAGGTGCTTCGGAGGGGAGGGGGGTTAGCCAGTCAGCTCCAGCGGGTGCCTTCAGTGCTTAGTGCTGGGGCCAGGGTGTAACGAGTGAACCGTGGGTTACACCTGTGTGTGTGTGTCCCCGTATGTGTGGGCTCCCTGGCTGTTGTGGCCTGTGGCCTGCCCTACTGGTGGGCTCCCTTTCTCTCTCTCTTTTAGTGTAGGCATTGTTACCGAAGGGACCTGGGAGCAGGGGGGTGGGGGAGGGTCCGGCTGGTCCAGCGTGTGCTGCAGTGGATACACCAATTGGACCGTGCCTGAGCGGATCGCTGGAGACGGGTTCAGGGTCACTGGGCCTCCTGTAGTATCTGATCCGGCCCAGCACCCCAGCTTGTTGGCACTCTGTGTAGTTGTTAGTTCTTTGTCGTGAGCCTGTTGCTCTTGCTGTTTTGTGCTTAATGTATTATTTGCTCTGTTCCCCTTGGTGTCTGAGCTCTCCTTCCCTTTGTTGTACCCCTCTGTGTGGGCCATGTCTGGTTGGTGTGGGGTGGTTGTCTTACTGGGCTTGGGTCTGTGTTGCTGGGTGGTTCTCCCCCTCCCCGTGGTTGTGACTTCTATCAGTGGGTCCCCGTTGACTGGGTCCCTTAGTGACGTGTCATCTGGGTCGTACCTTCTCTGCTGTTTGCGTGGATTCCCATGTCCCCCCTGTCCCTGGCATCCCGTCCCCCCCTTCCTGGTGTCTGAGGGGGAATGTGGGGGGCTGCCTGTCCATGTGACCATTGCTTTCTCTGCCCCCCCCCCTTCCCTGCCATTGTGTGGGGCTCATCCTGAGCCCTGTGCATCCCTGCCCTGTGCTTGGTGGGCAGCTGTTGCATTGCAAGCAGTTTGTGGTTTTTGGGAAGCGCCTGTCCTCTCTGTGCCCTCCAATCCTGGCTCCAGCGTTTGCTTTGACACAAGCCACTGTCACATCAGCTGTCCTATTCCTGGCACGTTGTTCCGGTGTTTGGGGGTTTCTGTGGGCGGTGGTCCTTGCCGGGTGTGTGTGTGTTGGTGTGGTCCCCACCCATTTGGGGGCTTGCCTGTTCTTCCCGCTGCCTGTGCTTGGTCCAGGCCCCCTCCCCCGGTTGGGGTCCCCTTTCTCCCTCCTCCTGCTGGGTTTCCCTGTGTGCTTGTGTGTACTGCAGTCTGCGGGCAGGGTCTGGGTTTTGAGGGGTCCAAGGCACCCGGCTGTCATGCCTGTGTCTCGGGGCTTGCCAGGGGCTGCTTCTTTGTATCTCTTGGCATTCCAGCTCCCTACTCCCCCACTCACTCAGAATCTGGCTTTGTAGGGGCAGGGTCATGTGCCGCAGCTTCGTTTGTCCTCTCTCGGCCATGTTGTAATGTCACTGAGCTGGGCATGGTTTCCCCTCCACTTGGTGTACGAGCTGTCCATGTAAATGTTCTGGGTGTTTGCTCGGTGTTGCCCTGGGTGTGTGTGTGCCCAATGGGTGTGTGCCAGCCTCTCCCCTTCCTTCCAACAACCCCCCTCCCCCCACGGCAGTGTCCGTGTAAACACCTTCCTGCTCGGTGTCACTGGGTGTGTGTGCTCACCCACCCATCTCTACCCATGGGGCCCGCGGCAGCGTCCGTGTAAAAACAGCCTTAGTTTAGCTGAACAGGGAGGGGTCCATCACTCACTTTTATTCTACTGCATTAACTTCCAAATATTATCACAAAGGGTGATACCAACCCTTATTCCTGTAATGTAAACTGATCTACTCACAGCATGCAGTTTTATTTATGTGAATAGTGTTTGGGAATGGGCTTTACCTGGTCGCAAAAGTAAAAGACAGTTTTAAAAAGCCATGATAAAAACTAGGAGTGAATATAGAGTACTGGAAGATAAAACAGGTTTCTAATAAAATGAGCATAAAAGGAGTATATACTATTCATATAGGTACACATTCTCATTTATTTAAGTGGGACCTTGCATTAGACAATGCTTTCAGGATTGGGGCCAGAGTATATTGTATGGAATGACTTTAACTCTTTGAAACAGCATGTCATGTGTTATGTATAACATAAAAAGCACTATTCAATGAAAATAGTATCCTTGAAGCTGATCTTGCTTGCATTAAATCCCAAAGTAATGAGTTTGGTCCCTTCACCCATATCTTAGATTTACTGCATGATTTTTTTTATCTCTTCTCTTAAATTCATGAACCCATTACCTGAAGAATGATGGCACATCCTTGCATGTCTGGTGTGTCCTTTGAACATCCAGTTGGCGTGCTGGGCATTGACACTGCTAGCACTAGATTTGGGTCGCTCATCAGGTGAAATGTTCTAATAGCAGAAAAACAGCATTGTTGTTATTATGTCAAACCACATTTTTGTAATCCTTCAATGGGTGGAGAGTTTCAGCAATGTCACCTCAATGCCCACTTTTGTGAAAGAGTCTTGACAAAATAAATTATTAGCACCGAGAGATTTTGGATCCATTTCTCCTGAAGTTAATTTCGACTGACAACAGGTTACCCCAAGCCACAAACTCAAAGTAAAACTTGAATGAAACAACAGGAAACTCAGTGATTTTCATTCATTCTCTCTCTCGCTCGCTCTCTCTCCACACACACAATCCTCATTTTCCACAGGCCCTAGTACTTCCTCTTATCCCACAGACCTCAGAATTAGGGCTAAAACGATAATAGTTTGATTCTTGTGAGAATCTTGTGAGAAATGAGAACCGTCAACAAGCTCTCAAGAAGATCTTGCTAACGGTTCGAGATCTCGTAATATTCTTGAAAAAAATAAAAACACTGCGCATGCATGAATAGCCACCGTGGTCATTCTGTGCATGTGCAGCCCTATTCCAAGATAGCGTGGGCCACATTGGAGCCATTTTGGAAAATGGTAGCTGGTTTGTACATGCTGCCCTTTTCAAAAATGGTGCCATACCCATTTCGCACTTGCGCAGAGCATTTTTTAATTTAGTCAAGAATCTCACGAGAACAATGTCGACAATGGCCAATTTTTGACTGGTTCTCAATCTAAAAAAACTCATCAAGAGGCCCATTCTCAATGAGGCTTGCGTGTTTAGTGAGACGAAGTTCCAGTCCTACTCAGAATCTAACCATTTAGTAATCTGCATAGAAACTCTGCAGCACTCTATTAGTCTTCAGGAAAAGAACATTCTATGTTTATTTATTCAAATGTCTAAAATATTTTTAAATGTACTCGTTTTAAAATTTTACAATTTTCTTTGTGTGGGGGTTCACTGAAAATAAGGAAGGTGCAGGCTCCCCCTTTCACTGGCCTCTATGACGTTTATGCCTATGCCAACCACTTCTCATTATAATTGCTAGGCTTACCTGGAAAGATCTGTGACATTTTTCTCCTTCCTTGACATCTTATGTGTGCTCTTTTTGCATCTGTTTCCCAACACTGCAGTCTCAAGAAACCTCTCATGCAAAAATTGAATTATAACCAAGACGGCATTGCAACATCAGTTGTACTAAAGGTATTGTTCTTCTCCACATTGATACAAAGCAGATCCCTGATTTTCAGTTCTTTTGGTTTTCATTTATGGTTCTCTCTCTTTTCCCCATTGAAGTCAATGAGAAGAAGAACTGGGCAGAAAGGGAACCAAAACCAAGGTCTGGGACTGGGTAAAAAAAACCCAACCATCCCTAGCTCCTACCCACCCATTTCCTGGGAGAGGGGGTCAAACCTCCCCTGTCAGCATTGCCCGGAGCCCACTATGGGCCTCAGATAGTGGGGATCTGTGACCCTAACACCCCCACCGTCTGGGGACTGTCTTTACCCCCACCCGTCCAGGGCCCTGCCAGCTGGCATGTACTTACCAGACCAGGTTTTGGAGGATGAGGGTGAGGAGCTGCTACCTCCACCGTCAGCCGAGTCGGGCTGGGCCTCCTCTGCCAAGAGGCCGGCCAGGCTGGACTGGACTGCCTCCTCTGCAGAATGCCGCAGCCGCGGCAGCTGTGGAAGACCTGTTTCGCAGCATGCACTGCTGGAGCTGCCTGCTGCAGCAGCGCACATGAGCAAAATGGTTGCCAGGGAATGGGGCAGTGGGCCTGGGGAATGGATGTGGTCCCCAGTTCCTCTTCCCATTGAAGTCAGGAGGGAGGGGGAGCCTGCACCTTCCTTATTTTCAGTGAGCCCATTGACTTCAATGGGAAAGATACAAAAATGAAAATCAGAGCTATAGCAGGCCAATTTTCAGATGCTTTGGTTTTAAACCAAAATAACCGAAACAGTCCAAAAATGGCTAAAACCGAAACTGAAACTCCCACCCCTACCTGAGGGATGGAGAACCTCAGGTCTGAGGGTCAAATGCAGCCCACAGCTAGTTTTTATTTAGTCCCTTTCCAATTCCTGGATCCAGTTCCTAATCCCAAGAACTGAAAGACTCATCTCAGGGGAAGGTAATAGAGATGAGGGCAAGATAAGGATAGGAGAGAGATCCATGATTTGGAACTTCCTCTTCCTGAGCAAACCCCTAAGCATCCTTGCCTCTGCTTCTATGCAGCCCTTGGAGCTTGTACAAACTTTCACGCTGGCCCCAGGAAATGAAATCCCCACCCTTGTGATAAACAAACAAGCAATGTTGTCTTCATTTTACAATGAGGGCTGTTTTTCCATTCTCTCAAAAAAATAGACATCCTTTTCCCATTTCAAATCAGGAACAAAAACATTGAACATTTCCTGGAACTTAATTTGTCAAACTTTTTCTTCATTTATTGATAAATTTTAGCAAATGTCAACATTGGTTTAATCAACAAAAAAAAGTTCTTAATGAAAAGATTCATAAAAAAAATAAATCTGAAAAAGAAAATTCTACCACAAAACTACTTTTGTCAACATACTTGGGTCAAAACATAGTTTAATAAAAATTTCAGAGTCCCCTCTATAACCACGTCAGTGCACACAAACCAGAGAACATTCCCAGGTGTAGCAGGCAGCATTCTGTTGTAGACAATATTCAGAGGTATGCATTTGTGTTTGAAAAAGCAACTCTTCAAACTCTTCGATGCTATTAGCAGTTGCTCACAATATAGACATTGCTAATACCACTGATGCAAAAAAGAGCATGACAGATTGGCTGCCCATCTGGCATGGATCCAGATGGGAAAATTCTGCCTTGCCAAATCCAAATGGACAGGGGAGCAGGACAATTGCATGGCCCCTGGATTTCCAGATTTAGGTGGGCCATCTTGCTATCTCCAAAGACAGGTGGTTGTAGTTAGATGGATATAAAAGGGCACTAGGCCTCTATTATCCTAAAGATAAAAAGGTGCTGACCTCATTGGCAGGTGGGAGAAAACATGTCGGATGGGAAGGGGTGAATCTTCCTCCTGCATTAACATCAAAATAGCAATCCAGTCAAGTTTCCCTAGATTTTAGATTTGATCTAAATTAGTTGCTCAAGGTTAGACACAAAGGGCATCTTTAGAGACAATGGTGATCGGGTGCTTAAGATGTTTACAACATGGCTGTGTGTTTTGTCTAAGCATCATCACTGTTTCTGGCAACTGGTTTGCCCCCTGTTAGCCTCCCATTAACTCCTTGTTGGTTGCATGGATGTAGTGGGTATGGAAACTGAGTGTTTTCCCCGTCCCTGTTTCTAACGTTGTGTCTAAAGAAATCAGGTGGTGTGTTCACAGCCATTTCTGGTCTATCTGCCCCAAACCCTCCACTCCAGGGCCTGCCAATCAGCTCGCCCATGCACTCTCCCAGAGCACCCGGAGGGAGTGAGCAGTGAAAAATCAGTTGTTTAGCTGCAGCGCAGAGAATCAGGCATACCTGACCACTTTTCCACATGGACTACAAATCCCATAATTCCATAGGAATGCTTCTGCCCGGACAGCTTCCAGTGCAAGTGGCAGGCAGGACCCCAGTTACTCCCTGGACTTAGAAAACAGTGACGGGGCTAATCGGGGGGCAAATGTGGATCCGAGAATAGTGTCAACACACATTCCACATCCCCTTGCTGTTTTGTCTAAAGGCACCCAATATCTGCTCTCAAATACTTCTGTTGACCTCTTTAATGCACAGATGAGATAGATTTGTTTAAAAAGAAAGAGAGTCTTGTGTTGTAGTAGGTTGGATTGGTCATGATAACTTGGCATGACAAGCTATGTCTAAATCTGGAGACTTGGCATAAAGGAATCAAAGGGGATATGCAGACAGACACCTTTCCCTCCACTCAAGGCTGCTGTTTTGATTTTACTCCATTAGCTAGGAAAGGGAGAAGTTTCCTTCTTCTCTTCACAGGTCCACTGATTTGTTTAATGTATCCTCTCTCATGCTGCTGCAGTAGATTTCATTCTCAGGGGGAAAGAAGTGGAGGAGAGAAGATGAGTGGTGTACTGCACAGCAATCTGTAAAGCTATTGGCGTTTTAAGCATGTTCAGTATGTGGCCATGATTAAAGGCAAGTGATGCATGCATGCTGATATTTTCCATTTCAGCTTTTTAAGGGTGCGGTGCTTTTGGGTGTCTCGTATCCACAATAGTCCGGGGCTGCGGCAGAAGACCAATATTAGGGGTGTGCACCAGGTGTCCGTGTTGTTTTCCTTTTCCTTTTTTCATTTTCGTTATTTAAATATGTCGTCTTCATTTCCATGAATATCAAATTGTCGTTTTCGCTTTCGTTTTCCATTGGTTTCAATGGATAACACAATTTTGGCTGTACCTTTTCTGTTTTTTATTATATTTGGCTGTAATGTGGAGGGATTGTACCTCCCATGGAAGGCATTATGTGTACCAAATTCCAAAACTATTGGATAAAGGAATCCAATTTTAAAAGCAGTTGAATTATATTATTTTGCAAAAATATGCATATACATTTTTAACTGTAACTTCTTTGCCTCATATTTAATGTAGATGGAACTTGGCAGGTTTATACCCCTTCCAATATTTACTATCTCTGACAACTTTCAGAAGGATTGGATAAAGGGTCTTGGTGGTTTAAGCAATTAACTTATAAACGTGACTGAGACATCTTTGTACTCCAACCTGTGTACATGAAAATTGACAGGGCTGTATATCTCACTTTCATGATCATCTCTGCCAAATATCAGAAATATGTCGTAAAGGGTTCCAATTGTATATGCCTGCGCAGCACATGCAGAGAAGGAGCCTATGCCAGGGATTCTCTTATGTGTTACTGTGGTATAAGGTTGGTTTGTGATGCCAACTGGCCAGCAGAAATGTCAACCAAATATCTCCATTCTGTGCTGTTACCATTCCAACATCTCGCCCCTACTTATTACTGGGAAGTCAGAAGCATCTGTTTAGGAAAGAGCCAATAGAGACTCTCTTATGTCCTCTGTCACAGTGCTGCAGGATGTGATTGTGATGATAATTTGCCAGCTTGGATAAGTAAAATATGTCTCCCAATTGCTGGGATGCTATCCCCAAAGTCCCAGTTATGTCTCTTCTATGCCTGCCTGAGGGCCGCCCCCTACACCTGCCTCAAAGCCACTACTGATTGGTTCTGTAAAGCTGAAAGCATGCAGTAATTGGCCAGTGAATGTGTCCATCAGTCTTTTGGGTTGCTCCACATCCTCCCTCCTACAGTCTCCCTCCCCCTGCCATGCCAGGTGCCTGCCTCTGACTGGCACTGCATGTGCTGCTATTTATCTGAATAATGGTCTTCAAGGGGACAACTTCAATTACTTATAAAATTGGGTCCCTTTATTAAATTGTCCTGTAGTTTGGCAGAGATGACAGGAATGGGATACATTCCTGAAAAATGTCTTAGAAACAGGATGAAATATAACATTTTACAGCTAGAAATGTATTTTCAGGTTAATGTCTTGTAACATCAGAACCCTTTGTCCAATTGTTCTGGAAATTATTATTATTATTATTATTATTATTATTATTACTATTAGCAGCAGCAGCATTATTTGTATAGCGTTAGTGATGTACCTGGCGCTTTACAAAGAATAAGATAGACACGGTCCCTACCTGAGAACTTATAATCTAAAGACAGGGGGAGGGGAGACAGGGAAGGGGGAACAGAGGGAGAGACAAGGGATGCAACATTCATGAGGATGCGGGAACCCAGGTAAGCGTTCTTGGCTTGGTTACAGAAATTGGGAGTTTGCAGATAAACAGGTGGGGGATAATCCTGGGTGGGGGTGATTAGCAGGAGTTAGGAAGGGTAGAGCGGAAGAGGTGGGTTTTGAGGAGGGACTTATATATTTTATTTATTTATTTATTTATTTATTTTATGGATTTTTATCCCGCCCCATCCTGCAATGCAGCGCGGGGCGGCTAACAACAATAAAATCATTAAAACAATTTAAAATACAAATATAAAATATACAATAAAACAGGGCATAGTCCAATGGTAGATAAATAAATACATTGGTGGGGGATTAAAAATCACACACCCCCCACCCTCCCTCCCAAAGGCCTGGGCAAACAGCCAGGTCTTACAGTTCCGCCGGAATGTCAAAAGGCTTGGGGCCAGGCGAGCTTCCTCCGGAAGGGAGTTCCACAGCCGCGGCCCTACCACCGAGAATGCCCGCTCCATCGTGGCCCCCCGCTTAACACGGGGGA
>QEPC01008061.1:2502445-2514740 GCA_003113815.1 Sphenodon punctatus | reverse complement strand
GAGCTTGAACAAAGGGGGAGAGGGAAGGAATGGAGAGAGAGAGTTGAGTGTCGTCAGCATATAGGTGGTATTGGAAACAGTGGGAGGCAATGAGTTTCCCTAGGGATTGGGTGTAGATAGAGAAGAGGAGAGGGCCAAGAACAGAGCCTTGGGGAACCCTGACCGAGAGGGTAGGGAGGAGGGGGAGGAGTTTGGAAGAGATACACTGAAGGAGCAATCAGAAAGGTAGGAGGAGAACCAGTTGAGGACAGAGTACCGGAATCCCAGGGAGTGAAGCAATTCAAGCAGGAGCGAGTGGTCAACAGTATTGAAGGCAGCAGAGAGATCAAGGAGCACAAGAATAGAGTAAAGGCGGTTGGATTTAGCCACAAGAAGATCATCGGTGATCTTAGCAAGAGCAGTTTCAGTGGAGTGAAGAGGGTGGAAGCCAGATTGGAGGGGGTCAAGGGAGGAGTTGGGTGAGAGGAGGTCAAGGCAACGGAAGTAGACAACCCATTCAAGGAGTTTGGAAGCAAAAGGAAGGAGCGAGACAGGACGGTAATTAGAGGATTCAGAGGGATCCAGAGTGGACTTTTTGAGGATGGGGGAGACAGTGGCGTGTTTAAGGGCAGAGGGGAAGGAGCCAGTAGAGAGGGAGAGGCTGGTGATGTGCAGGAGGGGAGGGGCAACAGTGGAAGCAATGGACATCAGGAGGTGGGAAGGAATGGGGTCCAGGGGGCAAGTGGAGGGGTTGGAGGAGAAGAGCAGGGAGGAGATTTCCTCAAGGGAGGCGGGAGGGAAGGAGGACAGGAGAGAGGAGGGGGAGGAGGGAGAGTGGTGGGAGTGGTAGGGGGAGAGGACATAATAGTGGAGGGACACAATAGTCACAGGTTTCATGCAAATTGGATGGAAGATAAAGAAGTTGTAGCCATCAAAATGTATGGAGCTTTTCCTAAAAATCACAACATTCAATTGCTTCTGCAACTGGTTTTCTTTATCTAATCGCTTTGAACTTTGGTATGCATAATGCCCTCCATTAGGGGTACAATCTTCCCAATTTTCATCAAAATCGAATAAGAAACAAAAAAGATATAACCAGAAATATGTTTTTCAGTTTTTTCCCTTTATTTCAAAATCAAAACGTTGTTTTCATTTCTATTTTCATTATTATTATTTGTTGTTTTTGTTATTGCAATAACGATAATGAAAATGACAATTTTTGTTATCGTTATTGTAATAAAAAAAATCAACATGCACACCCCTATGTTGTCAATAGGATCCATATTTTGATCATCTGGTAATTCCATTCTGACTACACTGGGTGCAGCCAGACGAGTTGCAGTGGACCCAATCCCTGCGAAGACCTGTGGCAGCCAAGTGCTGCTGCCACACTGTGGGGCCAGCGCAAGGAGCTTCCTTGACGTTACTTGATGGCCAAGAAAGCAATAAAATGATAAAAGAAGACAACCAAGGCCCTGCTAAAGAATGCTAAGCAAAATTCATAATGCTCCGTATAACTGGACAGCAGTTTACACAGATGAAATTATGCTTTACGAAATAATAGATACAACTTCCTTTCATAACATTTAATTTTGAAAATTAATTAGTGGTCAGATCACATAATAAAGCACATACCTGTCATTCTCTTTCCATCTCCAGTGCTGATTGATATCATCAGATTTTTTTTCCACCAAAGCAACTTCAGTACCAGAATGTAAGTTAGCATCCTGTACCCCCAATACAAGACTAGGGAAGCTACAGCTGATAATCTTCCCATCTTTAAACTCAAACTGCTGATGGTTAGCCGTCTGCAATTCTGCAGTCCGTTTTGGCTGATATCTGAAGTAAACAAGAATTACACTTCGTGGTAGAAAAATACTCCATGAACTTCACATAACCATTGAGTATTGTTACAGACAAAAGAGAACAAGACAAACAGCGATTGCAGAATGTTTGTTTGCTTGTCTGACCTGTGGGGCTCTTAACTTTAGAACAAACAATATGGAGTATATAAAAACACTGTAAGAAAGTGTGCACACATGTATTTGTGAGCAGGAAGGTTACGAAATAGTGATGGTGGCCACTAGACAAAGGTACAAGAGAGGGCTAAAATGACAAACTGTAAAAAGCATAGAGGAGTCTATCGACTGACTCTAATAAAACTTTTTTTTTCTATAAAGGACATAGGAGTAAACACCACTTTTATACTGGCTGTGTTTATACTGGCTGTGTTTTGCCCTGTGTACTTCCTTAAAATTGGAAGATAAGGATAAACTTAAATGTAGCCAGCATATCTCTGCACCTTTGATTTTTAAATAGTCCTTCAAGCAAGTCTAGTCACATCAAAGAGCACCAAGAAATAAAGAGCCTAAAGGATGAGTAAGGCCATTTTCACATGGATGCTCCCCCTCGCACACGTGGGTGGGTGGAGCCCGTGCAAACACCGTGGGGGGTGAGGGTGGGGTGTCCACGGAAACACTGCAGGCAGTTGGTGGGGGTGCATGTGTGCTCCCGTGCTCCACCCACCTCAAACCCATGGAGCAACTGGCCAGAATGGCGGTTGCTTCGTGGGTGGAGGTGGGTATGCGCCTGTTGAAACGGCCACAAATCCGCCGCGCACCCGCTGCTGCCTCCACCCCACCCACCCACCATGACCCATGTGAAAACGGCCTGTGTGAGCTTCAAAGAACTGATGAACACCTTCCAAATCTCTGGTGGCAACAAACTCCATAAGACTAGAGCTCAGGGGAAACATGAAATCACTCGACCTCTACGTACATTTTGTCTGGTGACATTTTGAGCACATCTCACTTCAATTACTAAAAGAAATTTTCTTTCCTTCCTTTTTCATCTTTTCAGATTTTCTCTCTTCCCTTTCACGCTATACCTATTCTTTGTAGAGCTGCAACTGGGAACCCACAGATTCGGGAACCCCTGAACAGGCTCTATTCGCGCACCATCAATGCCCGAACGGGACTTGACAAGCTGCTAGAACATGCCGGCTGGCCTTTAAAAGTGACAGGTCCCAGCCAGGGCTTGTAAATTTCCACTGTCGCTTCCCCCACCCCACAGCGCCTCTCACATGAGAGGAACTCAGGTGTGGGTGTGGGTGTGCTGGTAGGTGTTTGAAAGTGACAGGCCCCAGCTGGGATCACTGTGGAGCTGGGCTCTATAGTGGTCCCAGTTGGGGCTTCTAAGTTTCAAAGGCCGCTCCCCACCCCCATTCCCAGTGCTGGCTGGCCATAGAAAGTATCAGGGCCTGGCTGGGACCACTGCGGGTCCAGGCTCTACAGTGCTCTTAGACAGTGCTTGTCAGTTTCAAAAGCGACTTTCTGGCCACAGCAGCTATCAGAGTACTGCAGGGGGAGCCCTGCTCCGCCTTTGAAACTGACAAGACCTGGCAGAAGCACTGTGGAGTTCCCAGCTGGGGTGTGTCCATTTCTCTGGGTAAAGCTTGCATTTTGGGGCATTGGGCACCTGATTGATCCTCGGGTAGCCTGTCCAGTGCCTGATGGGATGCACGAAAACACTGGCATTACCCAGGGGTACTAATTTTAGTACCCAATGCAGCTCTAATTCTGTGCCATCCATTTCCTTACCTAGTCTACATTTACACAGTGGTTGGGAAATACTTCCAAATGGCTGTTAAATGCCCTGGATGCTCTTTTTAAAACCCAGCAGCTGTGCACCTACAATTTGCCCTGGCATATAGCTGTAGCCAAAATTCACTGGGGGGACAAATAAAAGCATATTGTTTTCTCTCTAACTGCAGTGAGCAACCACTTTCTTGGGGGCATGATCCCCTGATTATTCATGTTTGTAGTCTTGTGGAGCTGCTGGATCCTGAGCTGCATCTGTATCATCAGCTCGTGGTCGTGGCAAGGAGTGCTTTTCACAAACTCCATCTGGTGAAAAAGCTGCAACCTTTTCTTTCAAATGGAGACCCAGCATGGCCCCTACATACCTCAAGGACCACCTCCCCCAATAGGTGTTTTCAAACGAGCAAGTTGATGGGGGAGAGGGGGGTCCATGGCTGCAGCGTGGCTTTGCTGCGGAGTGCATGGGGAGAAATTCAAACAGTAGGCTCCCAGCATGGCTACCCTAGCCACAGAGGCAGCCACCATGCACTCCCCCTGCCACAGACCATGGGAGGTGGGGAGAGAAGCGTGCTGGGCTGGCCTTTGCAAATGACATGTCCTGGGCATGAGTGCTGGGGAACCGGGGCTCCCCAGTGCTCCCTGTCAGGGCTTGTGACTTGCAAAGGCTACTTCCCCCACCCACAGCACCTATGAATGGTGGATCTGTCTGCCGGCATGGCTGGCTGCTGCCACATGGCCACCTGTTGCCACAAAGCTACTTGACTTACCCTGCCTGGTGCACTATGGATTTCCTGGCATTGCTCCATAAGTGGCCATGAGTGGGTGCTCCGTGGCTCACAGGAGCGCAGATCTGGCTGCTCCACCTTCAGATGGGCAGTCAGATCTATGGCTCCTACAATGCTGGGTTCCAAATTAGGAGTTACCACTCAGGAAAAGGACCTTGGAGTCATTGTGGACAATACACTGAAATCCTCAGTTCAGTGTGCAGCGGTTGTCAAAAAAGCAAACAGAAGGTTTAGAATTAATCATAAAGGGATAGAGAATAAAATGGAAAATATCATAATGCCACTATATTATCCAGGCACATTAGTGCCTGGATAGTTAAGGCGAGTAGCAACATCCATTATAATTCTCAAACATTCTATTGCTTATAACATAATGATGATTTATTGTATCATTTTCAAATTTTGATAGAGGGTCTCTTGCATAAGAGGCTGAATTGGTGAAAATTTCAGCCTGATCCATCCAAATACAAATGAGATACAGCCATTTAAAAATTTCAGGCTGGGGAGCAGTTTTTTTCTCATTTTTCCAACCATCTCAAACTGAAAGGCCAGACACCCAGCTCAGTGCAGGGAACTAGGGAATGCCTCAAACACAATTGACTTCCCCACCCCCTTCTGTTCCTCCAGCTCCAGGGGGTGTCAGGATAAGGGTCATGGATTTTAATTTGTATTGAATTAAATTTGGGGAAACGTCCAGCAAAGTATTGAAAATTCAAATGTGTTTATTAGGGGGTGGAAATATAAAGAGACTTCCAGAGGTTTAAACAGCTGCTTTGGAAACTAATCCACAGATGATTGAAGACTTGGCTAACTCGAATTGACATTTAAAGCCCTAAACGGCTTGGGCCCCACCTACCTGCAGGACCGCCTCACCCTCTGGGACCTGGATCAGCCCCTGAGGTTGGTCAGGGGCGCCCTCCTCGTGGTCCCCTGGGTTTCTTGGGTATTGACCTTGCAGAGGGCGTTCTCTGTGGCCGCGCTGTGGCTGTGGAACTCCCTCCTGCCGGAGGTCTGCTTGGCCACCGTCTCTTTTTGTAGACAATGTAAGACCTGGCTGTTCCGCCATGCCTTCCCTGAGGGAGATGGGGTGGGTGGGTCGGGTTAGGGAGGGGTATGGAGTAATTTGTTTTTATTGTGGGGTTTTAATTGTATTTCTCTTGTTTATTTTAATTTGTTTTAATATGTTGTTAACCACCCCAAGACGCTTTTAGCAGGAGGGGGCGGCATACAAATGTTATAATAAATAATAAATAAAACAAACTTGCAGTTGCGTCTTTAGCACAGGGCTTGTCCTAAGGTTGGATGATTTGGTGTTAACAGATTTACCCCCTATACCAAAAACCTCCCAAGGTCATCACTTCTGGATTCAAAATCTTTATGGATTTGAAAAATTGATTGCACCTCTTGAAATTCTTATTTTTAAAAAACAAAAAAACAAAAACAAAACCAACCTCCCAGCTGTTGAGAAACTTTTAAAAATAATATTATGATCTGTCCCTATAATCATGCATACAAGCTCCAAGTGCAAGTACTCACCAGAGGAAAGTTATTCATGTGTAAGAAGTTGGAAGAATCAGGACTATGTATTAATTTTCAAATGGGTGAGCAATGGACTGACTTGAATACATCAGAGGTGATTGTTTGAATGAATGGATATTTTAAGTGTCATTAGAATGAGACAGGAAAATAAGAAAATACCTTCCCCCACAAGTTATAAATATATTTATGAACGCTTATCTGAAATTAATCACATAATGAGTGAGGATTTGGCATATTAGTATTGTTGCCCCTGACAAGATTTATGTATAATTGGGGGGGGGGGGAAATCTTATTGAAACGTGGAGGGAGACGCTGAAAAACATTTAGAAATGGTTTAAATAGCATTTATAAATTAGAAATTATGAACGCCAGATATAGAGTGTGGTCGCCATGTTGGTTCCAATTAACAGACACAAAGTGCGGTTCAAATGATGTCTTTTATTGGACCAACTGTTGTCGGTGGAATTAAGCAAGCTTTTCAGGCAACATAGGACCATTCCTCAGACATGTAGTGTAGCAAGTCAGAAGTATATAATTTATAAATTAGAAGGTATGAATGCCAGAGATAGAGTGTGGTCACCATCTTGGTCCCAAATAGCAGAGAGACAAAGTGGTTCAAATGATAAGTTTGATTGGACCAACTCTTGTCGGTGGAAATAAGCAAGTTTTTCAGGTCATACAGGGCCCTTCCTCAGACATGTAGTGTAATGAGTTAGGAGTATATAAACTGAGGAAATGTAGATATAAACTATAAATATAAATATAAACTGAGCTACATTGGCTAGTTTATATATTTGTGCTGGCTATGCTACATGCTTGAGGAAGGGCCCTGTGTGGCCTTAAAGCTTCCTTACTTCATTAACAACAGTTGGTCCAATAAAAGATATAATTCAAACCAAGTTATAAATGGTGAGACTTTGAAAATGACAGATTTTACTGTTATGCTGCTCAACATGTCTAATGCGCCAGCAGGAATTTTGTGTATTGCAAAACTTTTCTGTATTCCAAATCTTTCTAAAAAACAAAGAAATTCAATAATCAAAAAACCTCTGGATTATAATTATAGTTAAGGCTCTTGCAAATTTACTCATGCACTAAAAAGTCTTGGAAACTGCAAGTTAAGACTGTGGTTTTAACTCGCGAGCCATGTAAGTAAGTAAGACATTGTACAGTCTCACATATTGTTCTTTATTCCAACTTAGGCTTCATGTCCCCACACTTTGCATTGGTTTTTCAGTCCCAGTCCTCTTCTTCTGCAGGTTGCAGGCAACACTGAAGGTGGGGAATGGAGGGGGTGAGGGGGCAGTGGCAGAGCTGGGGGGAGCCCGGGGCTGAGAGAGCAGGGACTGCAGGTGGGGATTAAGGGGCAGGTAGGGGAAGCAGGGGCTGTGAGTGGGTATTGATCATTATAAACTGGAGGTTTTTTTATTACTGAATAAATCTATGGTGCGACTGCACCTTGAATATTGTGTGCAGTTCTGGTTGCCCCATCTCAAAAAAGATATAGCAGAAATAAAAAAGGTACAGAGACGGGCAACAAAAAATGATAAGGGGTATGGAATGTCTCCCCTATGAAGAGAGGCTGGATAGGTCGAGGCTCTTTAGCTTGGAGAAGAGATGGCTGAGAGGGGATATGATAGAAGTTTATAAAATCATGAGTGGTGTGGTACCAGTTAATAGGGAATGGTTATTTACCCTCTCAAATAGTATTAGAACTAGGAGACACTCCATAAAACTTACAGGTAGCAGATATAAAACAAATAAAAGAAAGTAATTTTTCACTCAACACACAATTAAGTTGTGGAATTTGTTGCCAGAAGATGTGGTGAAGGCCAGTACTATAGCTGGGTTTAAGAATGGTGTTGCACAAGTCTCTGAAGGATAGGTCCAGTAGCAGCTATTAGCCAGGTAGGTTTGGGGAATGTAACCTCTTACTGTCAGGAGCTAGGAGTGAACAGGGAATGGATTGCCCCATTGTGACCTGTTGGGTACTTCTTCCAAGTGACCGAAATTCGCCACTGTTGGAGACAGGTGCTGGGCATGATGGACCATTGGTCTGAGCCAGTATGGCACTTCTTATGTTTTTATGCATTAGATGTTCATGGGGCACGTGTGTCTAACACCCTGTTGTAACATCACTCAAGGAACACTCACATGAAAGCATCTTTCCCAACAGTTTTATAAACCCAAGATTAAACCCAACATAAACCCAGGCTGCTCCTAGGGCCTCTAGTCTCATCAGTTACAGCATCAATCCCATCACAAAGCACCTTCTTCTATTCCAGTTCCAGCTCAGTTTTGCTAACAGTGCCAGTCAATTGTGCTAGACACTCAGAGTATATCCAGTCTTTTCCCCAGCTCCAGGCCTGCTGCACCTCTGCAGCAACATGCATGCAGTCCCCATATTCATGGAGATATAGCATTGCTTTTGCCAGGCTAGGTGTTGCACTGCTCCAACATGTATTCTGAAGAAGAAATTTTTCTGACCTGTATTTTTTATATAACTCAGCATCCTCAAAGAATTCTTCATCTTTCTGCTTTGGAATGCTGTCATCCTCATCAAAATCATAAGAACTTTGCTGCCAGGCATACTTGATATTTGTATAGCAGGCATTTGCTTTAAGATGAGATTTTGCATGGAAGTTCCTGGAAAAGTAATAAAATTCAACATTATTTTGGAAAACAAACTCTTAATGCTTTAGATTTTGGACTGGAAAATTAAGTTATTTCTTAACATAATATTAATTTGTATTGAGTTTCAAAGAAGACTAGCAGGTAACACAATTAGGTACAATTAGGTACAATTAGAAGACTAGCAGGTAACACAATTTCTACATGGGAATAATAGGAATTTTGCCTAAGTATTAAAGAACGTAGATAATAATTTATATCCATGGAGAGCTCTGTGTCTATCTTAACTTAGCTATTGACACAAACAATAAATTTCACAGTTCTGGAAAGTCTTTCATGATAAGAAGACATGGTGGACACTGAATGCAGTGACTATCATCACACTGGAAATGCATCAGCTATGACAGAGAATTAGATGTATGGCTGACATTGAACTGAATGAAAGCTCACACTTTCCCACAGAGTTTTATTAATGCCTCCCAAATTAGTAAACCAGTCAAGCTCCCACTGAAACCACTGAAAAGAGTCCCTTTGACTTAAGTGAGAGTGGGAATAGACTAAACAAGCAACAAGGGGTATTTTCAGACGTTACAAGATCACAGTCAACCACAGTGAACCACGGTCAATCCCGTGGTGGGGCGAAAGCACCCTGAACGTCTGTTCGGCAGCTGCCAGATGTTCACCACAGTAATACCCACATGGGGTCAATTTCAACCATGCTTCCGGGGCTCCCCGCGGGACAATCTCCAAAAGCGTGGTCAAAGAGATCCCCACCGGGAAACAACAAAAAGTAACGTCTGGACAGCAATCACCAGCCGGAAGCAAAGGAAATGATTCCCAGCCAGGAACAAAGCACGCAGCATCGCTGCCAGGCAACAAGCGACAACACAGGCCTGGGAGGGAGATTTAAAGGGCACACAGCACGAGCTGCCCCGGCGCCTTCCGGGTGCTTTGACCACAGCCCGGCCCAGGATCGGCGTAACGTCTGTTGCACTGCCCCGGGCAGTGATCTGTCAGCCCGATTCCCTGCCGTGGTCCCGGTCCCGTCATATCTGTTCGGGGCTTTTTTTGACCACCGGGGGTGGTTGTTCGGTTCACCCCCACCGGGGATCCACTGTGGTGAATCGGGATCGTGTAACGTCTGAAAATACCCAAGAACTCTGGCCTGATCCAGGAAGGCATCAAACATCTGCTCAATTTTAAGAATATAGAAAGTTCCATCAAAGTGAAGAGAACCAATCATGTGTTTACAGTTAAATACATTCTTAAATGCTTCTCTGGATCAGGCGAGGGAACTTGCAAGACTGAGTCGAAGTAGAGTATTCTTTTAGCATTTTCCAGCTACATTTGAGCATTGTCATTTCACAAATGCATACATCATTGGCTCTGCCTATCCTCTGCACAGTACATGTATTTCTTATGTGCATGTGATATTCCCAAGGACAACCTTATTAACTTATTTTACATTTGATTTGGATCAGAAAGGTGGAATCACACAACTCAGCCCTGTAAGGAGGTGAGTTCTGTGAACCTGATGGAGCAACCACATAGGGTAGGGTAAAAACTAGAGCTGAAATGAGAAACAATTTTTTTCTCGTAAAAATATCACAAGAATCAAGAAATGTCACTGAGATCTCAGTACAATCTCAATAGACTGAGATCTTGGTCAAGACATTTTTCTCAGAATACCGTTTACCATTAACCACAATTTACCGTTTACCATATACTGATTTACCATATACCGCTTAATGTGTATCATGTTCATCCCAAACATGTGAATGCGCAAAAATGAAAAATAACACCTTGTGCATGTGCATTATGGGATGAATGCGGCACACGGTAAGTGGTATATGGTAAATTGATATTCAGCAAACAGTAACAGTATATGGTATTTCAAGAAAAAATTCTTGACCGAGAAATGTTAAGAATTGGTATTTTTCTCCATTATTGCTTCTCACTTAAAACAAGTCGAGAACCATGATTCTCAACTTTTTTGTGGATAAAACCGCTCAAATTAACCGCAACTTTGACGCTGTATTTATAGTAATGGGAGAACCAGAAGTAATAGAAGCCCTGTCCTGTCCTGTTTTGTGGGATTGGTTTTGGTGGGTATTGCCCGCTGACACGGAGGAGGTCCTTGGGCTTGTTAGAGCTACCTGTTGTGAACTAGACCCATGCCCATCCTGGCTGGTTAAGGCCAGCCAGAAGATGTTGGGGTCGTTGCTAGCAGGGGTAGTCAGTGCCTCCCTTAGGGAGGGTAGAGTGCTGGGCCGCCTCAAGGAGATGGTGGTGCAGCCTCTGCTCAGAAAACCATAATTGGACGTTGACTCCATAGTCAGCTACTGGCCAGTCTCTAACCTTCCCTTTTTAGGAAAGGTTATTGAGCGGATAGTGGCTCAGAAGCTTCAGGGGCATCTGGACCATGTTGGTTTCCTAGATCCCTCACAGTCCAGCTTCCATCCTGGTTTTGGCACTGAGACTGCGCTTGTGCCCTTGGTCAACAACCTTCGCTGTGAGTTGTACCAGGGTCGGTTGACCCTGTTGCTCCTGTTAAATCTCTCAGCTTCTTTTAATACCATTGACCATGAGACATTGGTGGATCACTTGTGGGACCAAGCTGGGGTGGGAGGGACTGTTCTTGAATGGTTCCTCTCTTTCCTGGTTGGGAGAACTCAATGTGTGGTGCTGGGTGATTGTTCATCTTCTCCCTGGGACCTCATGCGTGGAGTTCTGCAAGGTTCTATTCTGTCCCCACTCCTCTTCAATGTGTATACGCAGCCTTTAGGCGAGGTTGTCAGAGGGTTTGGTGTGCAGTGTTCAGTATGCTGATGATACCCAGTTTTATCTCTCTTTTTCATCCGACTCAGGTCTGACAGTCTCGGTGCTTACCTGGTGTTTGGCGACTGTGCGGGATTGGGTGAGGATGAACTGTCTGAAGCTGATGAATCTTGACAAGACGGAGATGATGCTGGTGGGAGGGGCTGAAGGAGTGGCGGGGCCCATCATTGATGGTGTCCGCCCTCCATTGGTCCCGCAGATTTGTAGTTTGGGGGTGCTCCTGGATCCGCAGCTCCACCTGGATGCCCAGGTGGCAGTGGTGGCAAGGGCTGCATTTCTCCAGTTGCTTCTGGTGCGATGGTTTCTGTTGTATGTCTCTGACTCGGACCTGGCCACTATCCTACATGCTTTCATCACTTCAAGACTAGACTATTGCAACACGCTCTATGTGGGGCTACCCTTGGTGACAGTCCGGAACCTGCAGCTGGTGCAGAATACAGCAGCCCGCTTCCTTACGCGGACGGGGCACTGTGAGTATATTACACCAGTGCTTCGCTTTCTGCATTGCCTGCCTATAGTCTTCTGGGCTATATTCCAGGTGTTGGTTTTGACCTTTACGGCCTGGGCCCTGCCTACCTACGGGATTGCCTTACCCCTGGGTCCTGGATCGGCCCCTGCAGTCAGCTGGGAGTGCCCTCCTTGAAGTCCCCCATGTGACTCAGGTGGCAACGATGAAGAGGGCATTCTCGGTGGCCACTCCTCAGCTGTGGAGTTTCCTGCCAATGGAGGTCTGCTTCGCCCCTGACCTCCCCTCTTTCCGAAGACAATGGGTACTTTCAGACGTTACGGGCGGCCGGTTCACCACAGCGAACCACCAGGGGGGGCGAACAGCGCAACCACGGCCGGGGGTTGGAAAACGACCCAAACAGACGTGCCGGGAACGGCACCACGGCCCGGAACCGGGCCGCACCATCACGGCCCGTG
>QEPC01008061.1:2462518-2495901 GCA_003113815.1 Sphenodon punctatus | reverse complement strand
GTTGGTAGGGGGAGGCGGGATTTTAATTAAACTCTGCCTTAGGTGCTCTATTGATTGATTTTTAAATATTTTATAGAGTTGAAGTTGTTTTTATGAATTCTTTGTATGCTCTTTATTGTGTTGTATGCCGGCCTGAGCGGCTTTTGCAGGAGGGGAGACTAAAAAACTGAAAGAAAGAAAGAAAGAAGAACTTGAGATCAAGTTGCAGCCCTAGTAAAAACAGACGTGTGGGCAGCACAGTGGCTCCCCAACCTAGCCTGGGATGGGAAACCACATCATACATAGTCCTGGATGAGGAGAGAGGCACCGAACAAATGTGTCTGTGGCTTGTGAGCCGTCCCACCACTCTCATGGCCTAGTTAGGGCCAGGAGCTATACAAACGTGCGAGCTGCCCATCTGCACCCCTCCCCCTGCCATGATGAATAGCCATGACAGCCATGGCCTTGAGGAGGGTACGGCGACACAGAACAAACATGCTAGCCTGCATTGGCAGCCCTTAGCCTGGGCTGTCTCCTCGGAATTTTCTGAGGACACAGGCCAGGCTAGCTACCTACTCTCAGACTAACATCTGGTGGCACCTAAACAAACATGCTGGTGGGTCTCGGGCCACAGTGGGTCACCATCACATCCGTTTTTACCTATAGTCCTGTGTTTAGCTTTAAACCATAGGGGCTACTCATGTGCTTTTTTTCTTTAAAAAAAACAACAACAACTAGCAAACAACAACAAAAACAGTCTTGCGGGATTGAGCCTATAGGCCTTCTTCAATCACAAATGAACTTTTAATAACAGCATTAGGATTATTGCACTACGTTAAATATAAATTTTATAACAGAAAGTACACAAAACAGAGTTGTTCATTCACTCTTTTATATTTTGGCTTTTATGGATTTAAGAGAACAGCATTGTTATCTGTAACATAATTTTAGTTGATTCACAACATCATTCAAACACAGGTCATTTCTGTTATTCTCAATGACTTGTTCTGAGGGGAGACAGGTTAGAAAGAAAACTAGGAAACATTACAACAGCAGGAATCAGTCACTGGTGCTATCAGAGGGTGGTTTCAGATGTGACGATAGCACAGATTTCCACGCTTTTCCAGGCATGTAAATCTGTGCTGTCATCCTGGCTGAATGCAACCACCAGATGCTGGCCTGTACGGAAACCCAGGTTTGCACGGGCCATGGCAGCACTTAGCCTGGGATGGTCCTCGGGACCATCCCTGAGGAATAGTCCAGGCTAAGCACTACTACCACCCGTGCAAACGGCTGCCGGACTGGGGTAAAGCAGGCCGTCACGTTTGATGGGCCACTAATGCTTACCCTGGTGTGGAGCTATGGTGCTTCCAGGCAGCCACGGTGGCCTCCCATCAGAGATTGGGGTGGGCCACTCCGTGCAGCATGGGGACAAGGCCATGTGGATTCACATCCATGGGTCGCCCCGCCCTCTTCCCTGCCTGGGCAATCATCACTCTTGTTTGGTGCCCAGACTGAATCCTGCCCAGAATGAGGGCCTCACTCCAGGTAGGAATAAAGCATGATAGCGCTCAGCGCCGTCATGTCTAAAAATACCCCGAGTTTGGTAGGCTGAAGTGTTGACTCCACGATGGCATGTACACATGGACTATACATATTTTTTCATTTCAGAGGAAGAAGAACGGCAACTGTTTGACAGTCATAAATGCTGAGTAGGAAAACACTAAATGACTAATTCCATTCCATCCTCCACTTTATCTACTTTGCAAGCAGCAAAGGAAACTTAGGATAACATGCATGAACTGCTAAAAGTGGATCTGCAAGGGATAATACTCTTGTAATGCTCCAGTGTATTATAAATCACACATTTATTTTATAAGGTCACATACAGGGTAATTGTAGCCTTTTGCAAGACTCAGACACAACCGCATCTAATGGTGTCCTGATAACGTAAGGGCTATTACAAATCAGTTTCCATAGCAGTGCTATCCTAACCAAATAGGGCCTCTTCCACACTTTGCGCACGCTAGTCACCACAGAACTGGGTGTGCCCTATGCAAGAGTGTGTAATACCTGTGTACTCTGGAACTTCAGCTGACACCTGACATGCCTCCTATATGGACTTTGTTGCTCTGCACAATCAAGGCCATAGTTGTATTCATCTAGTAAATTGCCTATGATTTCAGTATGCAAGCTTCTGTTTACAAATAAATGGTATTATATTATTACTCACTTTTAAAATTAACAATGTACCACTGATGTATTATCCCCTTATATAGTATAACTATCTATTATGCTACAGGATAGCAATCATTGTCAATAAATCATTTATAACGGATTCTTTGCTGAAATACCAGCAGTTTCCTTCTTCTTCTTCAGCATTTAAGAAAACAACAGTGCCATCTATTGCCATAATTAGTAAATGCAACCTGCTCTTGTAGTACCACTACTAAATGAGTATAATCCCAGGATTCAACACAGCTCCAATGTTTTCCCGTCTTTCATTTGTTCAAATAGCAATGGAGATGATTCAGCATGACATAATTACAGTTTTAGAGCCGTGTAAACGCCATGATTTTATTTCCAGTGTAAACACTGGAATAAAAAACAACCCAATGCTGAATCAGGGCCAATACATTAAATAATTTTGTTAGTTGTTTAGTGGCATGGTGTATTGAAAAACTGGTGCATATTTTGTTAAACAGATCATAAAAAGGGACTCTGCAGATGGCAGGGTGGAGCACAAAGCAAGTAGTGATTTTTTAGAACTAGCATTATAAAATTCCTTGCTTCTTGCTTTGATATTACAATGACACAGGGAGCATTTAATATAATAGCATATTAAAACTCTGAAAATTCAGTGAAGAATTGTGAGATGAAAAAAAGTTTGCTTCTTTACTTGAGGTTTAGTTTTTACTTGAATTCATCCAACTCTAGTACCCACAGACCTGCCAAAAATGATTTGACACCTTTATAGTTTTGTTTTTCTAGACTCATCCCTCATTCACAGCATTCATAATTTAATTGTGTGCTCCTCAGTTTCTGCATGTAACTTCTGATTATCTGACTAGAAAAGCCATAAAAGGCATTCAATAGAAACAAACAATGCCCAAACTATTGCCATGATGTGATGTTTTATTATTTATCATTTATATAGTACCAGCAGTGTGCCTGGTGCAGAACAGTCATGATTAGAGATGTGATTAGAGTCATGATTATGTAACAAAGTGATACCAATTTAGGTGGGTCTTCAACAGAAGCAGATAAAATGTATTGAAGTATAGAGCTAGAGATATGAGGCTACACTGTGAACTGCATAAAGTTTACAAAAATGTTTGTTGCGGGAGAAAAGTTAGTTAATACTGGTGTTGTGTATAACTCCATTTTAAAGTTACTTGTAAACTGCTGAAGCACAGACATTTAAAAAAAAACAAAAAAAAAAACACACCACCAAATTTTTCAAGCACATTCACCATTTAAAATTAAGTACAGCAAACTTTCATCCTCATGGTGAGTAGGATGTATGTATTTCTATTTAGATTTAAAATTATGCATGGCATGGGTTATGATGATGACTGTAGATGACTCACAGATATTTATCGGAACAATTTATTTCCACACAGTCTTCTGTTTGATTTTCCTCCAACTCTTCAGTTACTTTTTCTTCTTCAAAGGTTGTTGTATCTTTAGCCACAAAAAGTTTGGCTCCAACAGCAATATCACTCCTTATTTCTAAAATGAGATCTAAAGAGAAATGCACATGAAGAGGTTTGCTGTGAAATACTCTGGAGGAAATCGTGATTCCACTGCAGTTGACAGCAAAGGTTCAGTTGTTTAGACTACAACAGAATAAGGGTAGCAAGCAACACAACTGAATATATAGTTCCATGGGTTTTTCAATATTCTTAATTAATTAATTTTTTGAGGAGGGAAACAACCATTAATCACATTTATATTGTTCTAAGAACTTTGAATCTCTGTTTTCTTCCCCGTGAATCTCAACTTGTTGTGATCATTAGCCATTGCCTCATCTTCCTCCACAACAATTATGTTTCTCAGTTTCTCCAGCTACTGACCTGACTTTGTCATGGACCATACTGCCTGTTCTGTCCCTGACCTGACACTTGTACGGTACTTGGAATGGTCTGGGATTTGTGCCCATGCTTTGCCCCCATGCCCATTGACTTAGATCCTGATAAGCTGGCCCCTTTTCCAGAGAAAAATGGGATTTCCACTGAGTACTGACACATTCATTCTTAGGAAGCCAGGATGAATTGATATTGGACCTTGCTGAATGTAACGGATTGTTTTCTATTATGTATAATCTGACTGCTGATTTTACAAAGTTGCAAATATCAAGAAGTGACATCCACGAATATCAGTAAAATTGGTCAAGTTTTACGCAAATCCAAGGTAATCAAAACCAGATTTTTTTCATTAATTTCTCATTCCCCCTGCTGTTGTGCCACTTTATGGTTTTGTATCTATGATCTTGATCTCTGCAAAGTGCTTGTTTGTTGCTCACTCATTAGTTATGGGCATCATCCGCATCAAAACTATAGCATCTTCCATGCGAGAACCTCAGGTAATCTATACAGTAATAAATTAAACCTTGTAATACCTTTCAGGAGTAAGTCTTCATTTCACACAGAAGAAAAATTAGCCCCAGAAAGGTTAAGTGGCTGGTCCAAGTTTACCAAGAAAATCTATTGAACTGTCAAGAACAGAACGTAGGGCTCCTGGCTCCCAATTAACAGACTCTCATATCTCAAAGGCAAAAATAACTAGGTGAAAACAGATATAATGCTAACACCACTTTAACATTTCTTATGCATGTAGCAGAGCTGTATTGGTGCCCTATGCAGCCCTTAGAGGTGTGCACCACGGACCTATGTCGTTATTCTTTTTCATTTTTTACTTTCATCATTTAAATACTTCATTTTCATTTTCATAAATATCAACATTTTGTTTTCGTTTTTGCTTTTGTTTTCGATTTCCATTGGTTTCAGTGGAAAACACATTTATGGCTGTAGCTTTTTTATTTTTCACTATATTTTGATGGAACTTGGAAGTGTTGTCTATTGCAGGTACAATCCCATGTGAACCAAAGTTCAGAAAGATTGAATAAGGGAATCTGATTTTATAAAAAGCTAAATTATGTTATTTTTTTAAATCTGCATATACATTCCTGGCTGTAACTTCTTGGTCTACCATTTAATGTGGATGACACTTTCCAAATGTACACCCCTCCCAAAGTTTACTATATGTGACAACTTTCAGAAGGATTGGATAAAGGCTCCTGGTAGTATAAGCAATTAACTTCTAAATGTATGTCTGACTAACATCTTTGTAGTTCAACCACTGTACATGAACTTGGGCAGAGATGTATCTCTCACCTTCAGGAGCATCTCTGCCAAATATAGGAAAGATGCGATAAAGGGTCACAATTTTATAAGTCTGCAGAGCATATGCAGAGAATGAGCCTATGCCAGGGATTCTCTTACATGTCACTGTGGTAATAAGATGTTTGTGATGCCAATTTTCCAGCAGAAATGTCAACCAAATAGCCTCATTCTGTGCTGTGACCACCCCAACTTCTCTCCCCCACTTGTTACTGGGAAGTCGGAAGCATCTGTTTAGGAAAGAGCCAATAGAGATTCTCTTATGTCCTCTGTCACAGAGCTGCAGGATGTGATTGTGATGATAACTGGCCAGCCTGGATGTCTGCTGATTGTTGGGATGCTATCCCAAAGTCCCTTCTATGCCTGCCTGAGGGCCGCACCCTATGCCTGCCTCGAAGCCACCGCCAATTGGTCCTGTAAAGCTGGAAGCATGCAGTAATTGGCCAGTGAATGTGTATGTCAGCCTGTTGGGTTGCTCCACATCCTCCCTTCTACAGCCTCTCCCCACCCCCACCCCTCGGCTATGCCAGGTGCCTGCCTCTGACTAGCATTACATGTGCTTCTGTTTATTTGAATAATGGTCTTCAATGGGATAACTTCAATTGCTCATACAATTAGGGCCCTTTATCAAATTGTCCTGTTGTTTGACAAACATGACAGGGAAGGTGTGGGGACATTCCTTCCAAATGTCTTGTAAACAGAATGGAGTATAAAAATGTTACTTCCAGAAATGCATTTTCAAGTTAATATCTTATAGTATCAGAACTCTTTATTCGATCTTTCTGAAATTTGGCAGAATTTCTAATCTTGGGAAGGGACATAAAATTCCCAGGTTTCATGAAAATTGGACAGAAGATAAAGAAGTTGTAGCCAGGAATGTGTATGCATCTTTTCTTAAAATCACAACATTCAATTGCTTATAAAATTGGTTACCTTTATACAATCCTTCCAAAGTTTGGTACACATAATGCCCTCCATTGGTGGTATATTATTTACTACAAATGTAATCAGTATTGAATAAGAAACAAAAAAGTTATCACTGGAAATACATTTTTCAGTGTTTTCCCATTATTTCAAAAACTAAAATTCATTTTTGTTTTTGTTTTCATTTATTATTATTATTATTATTATTATTATTATTATTAATTTGTTTATTATTATTATTATTATTAATCTTCATTGCTACAATAAAGAAAAAGAAAACATAATTTTTCATTCTCATTATCATAATAATAAAAATGAATTGCACATCCTGCAATTGCAGCCATGCAATATTCATAAGAAATGTTAAAGTGGTGTTAAAGTGGAGTTAGCATTATGTCTGTTTTCACCCAATGACTATCGATGGAGACCTCTGTGCTTTAACATCTATGTGTCTCATCTTTCTCTGGTGATACCGTAAAGACCTGCAAATTTGGACCTCACAAGGCCAGGCTCCTACCATGGCACACCAATGGGACAAAGAACAGAAGGTATCCTGAAGTGTCTGGACATGTGGGATTTGGATTCTCTGGATGCAATCTATGCCCAGCCAGGGTTTCTGTTTAGTGCTAAAAAGTTCATTGCTGGTTACCACCCATCACCTGTTTAGTGCAAACAGCTGACTGGTGGTAACTGGTGTTCAGCACTAACAACGCAATGTGGATCTCTCTCTGTGGCCAGCATTATAGCTGACCCCGTTGCTGACAAAGACAGGACAGATCTGCCCCTAGCAGTGCCAGCACCAGCTTCAGTGGGGAGACACCCCCAAATTCCAGACACCTGTAATTCTGGACATTTTTGAAGTCCTTTGAAGTATCTAAAGTTGTGGATCTCTACTGTATTTTATTCTCTTTAATATTTCTGTGGCTTGTATATATAGGAATTCGTTTTCCCATATATACTCCAAGGAGTATTTGTCCTTTTGTATCAGACGCTGTGAAACAAGGATGCACCCTGCCATCCTTCAGTCAATGAAAACCTATTTTCTCCATAAGATAGGCCCATTTCAAATGGGCCATGGTGGGTGGGTGGGATGGGTGTGCAACTGCTGTGGGTGGAGGTGGGTGTGCAGCTGTTCCCATGAGCGTACACCTATCTCCATGAATGGAGCAACTGGCATTGGAGCTTCATGCGTGGGTGATGGGTGGTGGATGGAACATGGAAGCACGCACAGACACCCATCCAACACTCACGATGTTCTCACAGGCGTCCACTCATCCCTCCCCCCGCCGCAGCATTCACATGGGTGCCCCCCCCCACCGCACATGTGTGTGTGGGGGGGTACCTGTGTGAAAAGACACATAGGCCATTTTAACATGGATCCCCCCCCCCCGCTCAGCATTCTGTGGGAGTGCAAGCGGGGGGGCATCCGTGCATACAGCCGGCGGGGGTGGGGGGGATGGGTGTCTGCTCAGTGTTCAACCGTGTAAACACCGAGCAGCATGGGTGAGGGTGTGTGCGCACTCCCACGCAATATCCACCTCCACCCATCGCACACCCATCTCCACCCATGGAGCGTGCTGGAAAACCAGAGGAGGCTCTGTGGCTGGAGGTGGGTGGGTGTCCATTTAGATGGACACCCACCCACCTCCACCTACTACAGCTAAACACCCATCCCACCCACCCACCTCCGTCCGTGTAAAAAGGGCCATAGTTATTTATCATCATTTTTATATAGGAAGAAAAGACGTGTTCATTAAAGCAGAATATAAAGTTTGTCTCTTTGCTGATCAAACATGGAGTACCTACATATTCCATCAGTTATTTCTACATGGTGCCTACCATTTTAGCCTTATATTTAACATACAAAAGTAAAGGAATTGGAAATAATTGTAAATCTGCTCCCTTTGGCTCCCAAAAAATCACTAATGAACAATTGTTGGCAGGGGTGACTGGTAACTCGATAGGGGGGGGGGGGCACAGAAGTGGGGACTGGGCAGAAAATTGAACAGGGGTTCCATAGAGCTTCCAAAAATGGAGGGGGCATGTGTCCTCCATGCCCACCCCACCACCACCACCACTACAAGTTGCCTATATTGTTCTCCATTTATCAGAAAATTATGCATTTCAGAGATGATGAAGAATTTGATCGTGAGGGGGGAAAATATCTGAACAATGAATCAAGGGATAGCATTTTAAAAGCTCCTTAGGGAGTTAGGATCACAAGCTCCATTGACTTTAAATAGGTATTTGGATCCTAAGCCAAATAAGCATTTTAAACTGACGCTATATTTGGTATATAATAGAACTTAGAGCTGAGTTCTATAGGGAAGGGTTTCAGATTACAGAGGATACTGTGACTGGCAGGGGTTACATGCATCAATTCCCCAGCAGGGAATGCTTGCAAAAGTTAGCACAGCCATGATACTTAATGTATTCACCAGCAATTTCAGCAGGACACTTGTGGGTAAAATGGATTAAGTACGTATCTAAAGTATGGCTAGTTTGTATTTAAATTTTTATTCAGTACGGCAAGACATTTCTCCCAGGCTAATAAGGTAACAGTTGATTATTAAAGCATATTTATGAATATGAAGAGCTTAATCTTGCAGATTCACGTTAGACATTACTGGATTTGTTTTTGTGAGTTAGAACTCTTCACATAAGTAAGGGTTTGCATAAAAATATGGATTTAAATGCTTACACTTCTATTACTGTATAAAAGGTTAATCTGATGGTAATAGGCATTAATAATCATCTGATATATATTTATCTTCCTTTACATCCATATTAAATATGTATTGCCAAGATAAGACACTAATGAAGACAGAATCCTTGCACTGTTCAAAGTGGTTGCAAATTTATGACTAAACATAAATGAGATGGTCTTGAAGACTTCCCTAAATTCTAGCTTAAATAGAACAGCTTGACTAGATCTGCAGTTCTACGTGTTGTACTCTGTTGGGCACACCCAAACATTGCGCAGAGATCTGATATTTAATTAGAGCTACACTACAATGGGATTGGACAAAAGTCATGTGATCTACTAAGTGAAACTCCAGAAATTTTATCCCACCAGAGAAACTGATCTAATTCTACAGCCAGTCAAACTTCCAAAACTTTGGTGTTAATGCAAACCTACAAAAAAGCAAAACAAGATAGATGCATGCAGGAAGAAGGCTTCTCACTCAGTGACATGCAGAATCCACTGCACAAAATCTGGTCCTCATGACTAGATACTGAAAGATTAAACTAAAGTCGTTTTTACAGACAGGGGTGGGTGGGGTGGATGGGTGTTTCGGCACAGCGGGTGTAGGGGTGTGTGTGCCTATTTATACAGACCCTCCATTCTGTCGGAGGGCTCTGTGCGTGGAGGTGGGTGGAGATGGGTGTGGAGGTGGGTGTTGGTGGGTGTGTGGCGGGAGCGCACATGAACAAACACCCACCGCCCGTGGTGTTTACATGGGTGTACACCCGCTGAACACCCATCCCCACTACCCATTGGCAGCCGTATACACGGACTGCCCCCCCACCCCTGCTGCACACCCGCCCGAACACCAAGTGGCGGGGGGGGGGGGCATCCATGTAAAAACAGCCTAAGAGCAGGCAAATAAGCGAAAAACCCTTCACATCTGCACAGAACAATCAGCGTAAAGGATGCATCTATGGCAGTGGCAGCCCATCCATAAAATTCCTCTGCTTGAGAGGGAAAATGGGATTAGTGGCATTAGTGGGAAATGGCGGATCGTTTGGGGCAGTAGGTGTGAAAGGAATGTGAAAATAATCTATATATACCTTTAAAATTAATATCAAGGGATTCTGATGCCTGTGTAAATTAGCACATTGGCTAAGGTGCTCTCTCTCTCTCTCTCACACACACACTCAGTAGCGTCTATCAGCATGGGGGTTTTTTTCATGCAGAAGATTATCAGTGTAGCAGTATTTGTTTGTTTCTTTATTTAAATTTATTATCCTGTTCTATCCCACAGTCAAACCTTACATGGATTGGCTATGCAACCAACTCACCATGTATCTAGCAAATTTAATCATATTCTACCTCAATTTACCCTTTTTCAGGGAAGCATCCAAGGGGTGTGTGTGTTTTGTCTATGTGCCCCATGATTCATGGCCAGTGCCCCGCTAGATGGGCCCCCATTCATTTCTCCCCTCTCCTTGTATTGCCTTTCCCCAGTTGTGCCCCATACAGCAGGGAGTAGGGTAGGTGCTATATAAATAAAATGTAGTACTTATTATTAATAATAAAGGAAAGTGCCCTCCTAGATTGCCCGCTCACATCTGAGACACTTTGGTTATGCCACTGCCTTTTTCTAAAATAGGTATAATACTAACCACTTTGTAAAGTTCTGTGAGATCAAACAAAAGGTGGTATGCAAATGCATATTATTCTCACTTTTCTTGAGAACTGATGCAGTCATTTTCACACAGAACAATATATTTTCCCAAAAATATTATGAGGAAAGAGAGGCCAGCAATGAACTAAAAACCCTATGTGCTTAACTTTAGGGTTACGTATGAAACAGTAGGTACGAACTGCAGATATATCAGCTGCTAAGTTATTGAGCAAGAGGCATTTTTTATGCTGAGCAGTAGTCAAATGTGGGTCAATCCACTGCTCCCCACATGAAACATATATCTGTCACAAAATGATATATTAATTTGTTTCACATTCTTCTAGGGAGATATTAAATATTATGTTCAACACACAATATAATTTGATTCTGGAAAAACACACACAATGTAAATAGTTCTACTACTACCGATAAAATTAGGAAGCAATTTCCATATAAGAAATTGAAATAACATTAATAATTCAGTAAATTTTAAAATATAAATGAAATCTAAATATGCAACATTTAATACAATCAGCATTTTGGGGAAACAATTGTTATACACTGCATGTTGAAATGAATGTCAGTGCTGTAGATATAAAGAAATTTTGATTATTTATTCTACATATAGATACATACATGAATATTTAACCAATAAAAATATACATGGACAGTTTCCAGAGAGTTTAAAGCAATCTGTTGTGGTTTCAAAACTTCTATTTAGTAGTTAGATCAATTGTATGTTTTAGCAGAAGCTGCCATTATCATAGTGTTTCACAACCAGTCCTCCACTTCACTATCAATTCCTTATTTTCTTCCTCAAGATCGGATAGAACAGGCATTGGTGTCCAGAGGGCAAGATGTCCTCGCTAACAGACTTTGATGCAGGATAGGGAATCTAAGGGTCTTAACAGAAGTGATGGCAGAGAGCCACCACTACCTGGGGTCGGAAACCTGCCGGCAACATGGTCCCGACTGGGGCCAGCCAGCCAACAAACATGCTGGTGGCAAATGTCTGCTGTGACCGGATCTGGCCTGGGTCATGGCAGACCATAAAAAATGTTATAGCCCACTGTGGCCCACTTTGACCCGACTGGGGAGATGACAGCCTGGGCTGTAATCCTGGATCACAGCCTAGGTTTGTCGCTGACACCCCCAGGAGCAATCACAGGTGGACATCTGGCAGGGCACTAACAAATGCCCTGGTGGCTCGCAGGCCAAAGTGGGCCACTGTCACTTTTGTTAACAGTCTAAGAATCTCCATCTGTTCAAGCTCGCTTCACCAGCTGTCTCTGATATCTCACCTGGACATCTCAACATCATCTCAAACTCAACATGGCTAAAATCAATCTCCTTATCTCCCCCCCTCTTTCCAACATCCTTCCTCTCCCTTCTCCCTGTCAATCCTTATCAACAGGGTCACCATCCTTCCTGTCCCCCAAGCCCGTAGCCTAGGCTTCATCTTTAACTCACCCCTTTTTTTAAACCCTACATCGATTCTGTTGCCAAATCCTGTCATTTCTCCCTCCATAACATTGCTAAGATTCACCCTTTTCTCTCTGTTTCCTCTGCCAAAATCCTTGTTCACACCCTGATCATCTCTCGCCACGATTACTGTAACCTCCTTCTCACTGGCCTCCCCTGCTTTCACCTTTCTCCCCTTATCTTCGTCTAAAACTCTGCTGCCAGGGTCATCCACCTTGCCCATCGCCTCAACCACGTGCAGCCCTTCCTCTCCTCTCCTCTCTTCACTGGCTCCCCCTTCCTGAACGAATCCTGCACAAGTTCCTAGTCTTCACCTATAAAGCCCTTCACAACCTTGTTCCCCCCTACCTCTCTGCACTTATTTCCGTCCGTACTTCAGTCTGTGAACTCTGCTCCTCCTCTGGCCCCTCTCTCAGCCTCCCACCCCTCTCTCAGCCTCCCTGCTCCCTTTTCTGCCCCTCATGCCTGGAACTCCCTCCCTGCCCACATCCGCCTCACCCCAGTACAATCTGTTACCTGAGGTACCATTCAGTACAATGTTACCTGAGGTCTGTGTACTCATATCCTCACATGTATGAGCCAGTCATCATTCTCGATGTAACCAAGCCAAGTACGTGTACCTGAGACCTCGCATCTTCATGAATGTTACACCCCTTGTCTCTCCCTCTGTTCCCCTTCCTTTGTCTCTCCCCTTCTCCCCTATCTCTCAGATTGTAAGCCCTAGGGCAGGGACTGTGTCTGTTCCATTACTTTGTAAAGCACCAGGTACATTGCTGGTGCTATATAAATGCTTGCTAATAATAATAATAATAAAATACTACTACTACTACTACTACTACTACTACTACTACTAATAATAATAATAATAATAATAATAATAATAATAAATAATAAAGGTCTGATCCCACTGATACTAATGGATGTCTTTCCTTTGACTTCATAGGACACTGAACTGAGCCTTAGGAAACTAATATTCTTTGATAAAGATTCTTATTACCAAATCGAATTGCCAAAAATAAAATAATGGTAAATCAATAAAATGTCCTACATTCCAACGGATCACTGGAGATGACCATTGTCAGGCACCAGGAGTCTAGAACCCATGCCCCTGAGGATACTTACCTGGCAGGTGGGACACAGGGCCTAATTTTGTTTTTGGTTTTGTTTCGGTTTTGGATCCCTGATTTTCAGTAAGTGGCTCGGTTTCAGTACTCTGTTCTCTTTCCTACTGACTTTAATAGGGAAGAGAACTAAAGACCAAAACACAGGGGTTCAGAACCGAAAGAAAAACCTGGGCAGGCTGTCCCTAATTCTCACCACCCCTGTTTCCCGGGGCCCACTCCTGGCCTTGGAGGATGGGGTGTGGATCCACATTCCTAAGACCCCCACCCCTGGGGCCTGGCTTTACCCCCACCCCCAGGGGCCTTGCACTTACCCCCATTGGTCTGGGTTCAGAGAATGGGGATGAGGAGCAGCTGCCAGCTCAGCTGCCAGTGGCCAGGTCTAGCTGGGCCTCCTCTGCTGCTGGGTGGTGGCAAACCCTGCTACCAAGCTGCTAGGCCTTCTAAGCTGTGGGGCAGCAGAGAAGGCCTGGCCACCCAGCAGGGGAGTAGGCTCGGCCACCCAGCAATGGATCCAACTCCACTGCCAGGCAGCTGGGCCTTCTCCCTGACTGCACCCAGCTGTTACCTTGCTCCCTACAGATGGACTTCCTGGCATTGATCCCTGGCTTGGACACTGACCATAAGTCGGTTGATCCCCTGGAGTGATGCCCTGTAAGCCCTGCCATGTGAATACCAGGGACCCAATCCTGAAAACCTGACACCATTGTAATGCATTGACATTTATTTATTATGTATTTATTACAGGTATTTATATCCCACATCCTCCTGCACACTGCCAGCTCGGGGCAGCGAACAACACAAATAGTCAAAAAATATAAAATCCTTTTAAAATACTACAAACATTAAAAATATTAAAATACCCAAAAACAGAAGGCTAGAAGGCAGAAAAAACCCCTCCCACAATACCCCCACCCTACCCACTCCCCTCCCCAAAGGCCTGGCGGAACAACCAGGTCTTACAATATCTTTGGAAAGAGGGGAGGTCTAGGGACAGATGGGCCTCCATCGGGAGGGAGTTCCACAGCCAAGGCACAGCCGCCGAGAACACTCTCTCCACCATCACCACCCAGGATACCTGGGGGACCTCAAGTTGGGCACCCCCAGTCGACCGCAAGGGCCGCGAAATGACCCGGGGCCTGAGGCGATCTTGCAGATAAGCAGGACCCAAGCCATTTAGGGCTTTATAGGTCATCACCAACACCCTGCATTGGGCCCAGAAGATAATAGACAGCCATTGCAGAATACGGAGCACAGGTGTAATGTGCTTGCAGCGGCCCGTCCCCATTAGGAGACGGGCCACCACATTCTGCACCAGCTGCAGCCTCTGGACCATCCTCAGGGGTAGCCCCATGTAGAGTAAGTTACAGTAGTCCAGTCAAGAGGTAATGAAGGCATGGATGATGGTGGCCAGATCCGAGTCTGAGACATACAGTCGCAGCCGTCACACCAGATGTAACTGGCAAAATGCTCCCCTCGCCACAGCCTCCACCTGACAATCCAGGCAGACCTGCAGGTCAAGGAGCACCCCTAGACTATGAACCTGAGCGGCCAAAGGGGGGCAGATCCCGCCAATGATGGGAGCCACCACCCCCTCAGCCCTACCCACCAACATCACCTCCATCTTCTTGGGATCCAGCCTCAGATGGCTCACCCTCATCCAGTCCCCCACAGGTGTCAAGCACCAGGCAAGCACCGAGACTGCCGGGCCTGGGTCTCCGGAAAACAAGAGGTAGAGTTGTGTATCATTGGCATACTGATGACATTGCATGCCGAACCCTCTCATGACCTCACCCAAAGGTTCCATATACACGTTGAACAGGAGAGGGGACAGAATAGAATCCTGCGGGACTCCACACGTGAGGTTCCGGGGAGATGACGTACATTCCCTAAGAACCACCCGCTGAGTTCTCCTGGCCAGGAATGAGCGGAGGCATTCAAGAACAATTCCACTCACCCCAGCCCGGTCCTGCAGCCTTGTCACCAACATCTCATGATCAACGGTATCAAATGCTGCCGACAGATCCAATAAGATCAAAATAGATGATCTGCCCTGATCTAATTCACAGCGTAGGTCATCAACCAAGGTCACAAGTGCAGTCTCTGTGCCAAACCCAGGTCGAAAGCCAGACTGCGAGGGATCTAGAAAACTGACCCAGTCCAGATGCCCCTGTAACTGCCGGGCCACCACCTGTTAACCTTCCCTAAAAAGGGAAGGTTAGAGATTGGCCAATAACTGGCCAGGGAGTCGATGTCCAAAGATGGCTTCTTGAGCAGAGGCTGCACCACCACCTCTTTGAGACAGCTAGGCACTCTGCCCTCCCTAAGGGAGGCATTGACCACCCCCACCAGCAGCGGACTTAATGTCTCCCAGCTGGCCTTCACCAGTCAGGACGGGCACGGATCCAATTCACAACAGGTGGCCCGCACTGCCCCAAGGACCTCCGCCACATCAGTGGGCGATACCCATTGAAACTGATCCCACAACAACTGACATGGTGGGGCTTCCCCTACCTCTGATTCACCCACTGTCGTAAATGCAGCATCAAAGTCGTGATGAATCTGAGCGATTTTATCCAAAAAAAGTCAGCAAACATGTTACAGCGAGCACTGGAAGATTCCAGTTCCAGGCGGAGAGAGGCTGGACTGACCAGCCTCTGCACCACCTGGAAAAGCTCCGCCGGACGTGACTTTGCAGATGCAATGAGGGCAGCAAAGAACTCTTTCTTTGCTGCCCACACCACAACAGCATATGTTCTTAAACTAGCTTTATGCTGCAATCAGTCAGCTTCAGTGCGAGTCCAGCGCCACTGTTGCTCCAACTGCTGCTCATCCTGCTTCATCCGGCGCAGATTCTCCGTGAACCACAGCGACCCTCGCCGTCGGCATTCTGGGAGCGGACGCCTGGGAGCCATTTAGTCAATGGCCTCAGTGAACAAGCTGTTCCAGAAGGCAATGAGGTCATCAAGTGAATGATCATTAAGATCGGGAGGCAATTCCTTTAGAACATTCCGGAACCTTTCTGGTTCCATAAGCCTCCATGGCTCCCCTGATCATGATCCCTGCATTATCTGGGAGCATAGGAGTGTCTCTCTTCCACTGCCTAAAGACAGTGTATTGGGGAGGAAGATGAGATGAGTGCACATCTTTAATAAAAGTCAGCATTTTAGGAGAGAGAGCCCCAGGAGGAATGAGATGCAAGGAGAGTGAGTTGCGAGTTTGGCTACTATGAGAGTTCAGCTATAGGGAGAGGGGGTACATGGGGGTTAGCACTAGGCTGTATAGAATCTAAGGATACTACACCCTTGGAGTGTAAATTAACATTTAAAAAGGAACCAAAGTTATAGTCATACAATGCCCCTGACATATACAACTCCAGATTTAAGCCTAGTTAAGAGGAAAGTTAAATAGAAAGATGCAGGTTGAAGTCCAGCAGCTAGGGATGTGCGAACAGAATGCAGTTCGGACGTTCAGTCCGGAAACCTAGTTCAGGTTCGTGGGTTCGGTCCTGTGGAGTTCGGACCCCCCTGAAAGTTCAGAAAATTCAGCCGCTTGGAGGCTTGGGGTGCTCCAGGGATGCCCGTGGGGGCATGGCAGGCTGTCACAGACACAGCAGCAGCAGCAGAGACTGGGAAGGCTTGAGGCTTGGCACCCTGGGTTGCTCGGGCAGGTAGGCTAGGCGCTTGGCCCCTGGGGGTGCCCGTGGCACCAAGGCTGGCTGGCTGAGACCCAGTGGCAGCAGCAGAAGCCGGGAAGGCTTGGGGTTTGGTGGCTGGCCTGGCACCCCTACTTGGCCGGGCATTGCCGGCTGCCAGGCATCGATGGAGCAGTGGTAGACATTGGATTGCCCGGTAGCAGAACCCATGGTACAGCAGAAGCAGCAGCGGCAGCAGCAGCAGACAGGCAGCGTGGCATGAGCAGCGGAAGGCAGGCTGAGGCAGGGTTCGAGCTTGGCAACCTGGGTGGGCAGGCGGGCAGACAGGCAGCATGGCATAAGAGGCAGTTGAGAAGGCAGGCTGGGATCTTGGCAGGGCACCAGATAGGCTGGCGAAGACTGTGCAGCGCGAGAGAGAGCCGGTCAGATAGGCAGGCTGAGATCGTCTAGCTAGAGGCCGGCTGGCAGGCTTCCAGCTTCCCAATGCCCCCCGGCGTCATGAGGTCAGTCATATAGGCCGGCCAATGCCTTCTAGTCAAAGAGAAAGAGAGAGAGAGAGAGAGAGAGAGGCAGGGCAGGCACCGGGCATTGGGAGGGACAGCACCTCAGCAGCAGCAGCCCAGATTGAGGAGGAGCCCCATCCCAAGACTGCCCCTGGCATGGGATGGCATGCGCCACTGCACCATCAATCCATGTCGGCGGAACTGTAAGACCTGGCTGTTTGCCCAGGCCTTTGGGAGGGAGGGTGGGGGGGGTGATTTTAATCCCCCGCCCATTTATTTATTTATTTTCTAGCCCTGTTTTATGTGATATGTTTTAGATGATGTTTTTATATTTGTATTTTAAGTGAATTTTAATATTTTATTGTGTTGTTAGCCGCCCCGAGCTGCATTGCAGGAGGGGGCGGGATATAAATCCGTAAAATAAAATAATAAATAAATAAATNTTGTATTTTAAGTGAATTTTAATATTTTATTGTGTTGTTAGCCGCCCCGAGCTGCATTGCAGGAGGGGGCGGGATATAAATCCGTAAAATAAAATAAATAAATAAATAAATAAATGTCCAAGAGCAGCTCTGAGAATCCCAGCAGTGGAAGGTTCACCTTAAGGAAAAACTGCTCCACCAACTTGGCCCCCAGTCTCAGTTGGTGCGGTGAGCAAATGTTCCCCGCCATGGAAAATACCTGCTCACTGGGGGCACTCATTGGTGGGCATGACAACAGACCCTTGGCCACTTTGGACAGGGCCGGCCACACATTGGTCTTGCCGGCTCAGTAGGCCAAAGGATTGCTGGTGGAATCGGTGCATGGCTCCTCCTCCAGGTAGGTCTCCACTGCTGCTGAGGCGCTGTTGTACTCCCTCACGTAGCTCTGCTTGGGCACCACCTCCACCACTGCCCTCAGCTACGCTGTCTGCCATGCTGTGCACGGGCTCATGCTCCGCAGACTGGCCTGCACACACGAGCTGCTGCTGCTTGTAATAGGGGTGCTGCTGCTGCTTAGCCTGCTGCTGGTGCTGCTACTGCTAGGGCTGGGGGCAGGGATAGACCCTGCCGGCTGAAAGGGGTGGCTGCTTCTGGGGTCATCATCCCCAGGGGTGTCCTGCTGCTGTTGCAGCGCACTCTCAAAAGCCCGCTCTCCCTGCTGGACCCTCTCCACCAGCTCACCCTTCCAGTGCCCATAGAGTGCTGTCTGGCATGCCACGCTGCCCTTAAACCCTGGGGTCCAGCATGGTCCCCAAAGCATATTCCTCCCACTGCAGGAGCTTATCGAACCGCGCCTTCAGCTACTGCACCAGGGCAACCGCCTCATCCGCCAGCTTCCTGACCTGAGGGCTACAATCCCGCCCCTGAAGAATTTCCTCCAGACTCCTGAGGAGACTCTGGACCAGAGGGGTCACTTGGCTGATGGTGGCTGTGGAGGAGCTGATGGTCTCTGTCACGGCCAGGAACGGTCTCAGCATGAAGACCGTGTGAGCCAGGATCTCCCATTCCACCCCATTGTACCCTGGAGGTGCCCCGCTGTACATCACCAGCTGAACCTGATGCAAGGCGGCTTTCTGTTCGAGAAGCCGCTCGAGCATCAGGAACATGGAATTCCACCTGGTGGACATATCCTGGTGCACTGGGGAGCCTTGCTTCACCTGGAGTCTTGCTCTGCCTGCTTCACCTGGAGGAGGTTGCTGCCCTTCATGCTCCGGTTAAAGAAACCGGCCAGCTTCCTCACCTGCTCGATCAGGGAGCTAGGAGTGCCTGACCCAATCTCCTTCGCTCCCAAACCCAGAGCATCCCTGACCACCAGGTGAAGGGTGTGTGTGGCGCAAGGGATGCTGTTGAAGTCCCCCTTGCGGACTGCCCTCAATATGTTGGCCACGTTGTCCATCACCACGCACCCCTTGGTGCAGGGTGCACCTGGCATGACCCACTCCCTCACCATGGCAGTCAGGGCTACCTCAATGTTCTGAGCAGTGTGGGGGCCGTCCATTACTTCCACCTGAAGCAGGGCCCACCTACACCCTGCTTCAGGACCCCTCCTGCCACTCCCAAACGCTGCTTCCTGATCCTGCCACCAGTGCGCCATTACTGCCCGGTATGCATGATGCACGTTCCTACTCGAACACAGGTCGGTGGTGAAGTGGACAGTGGCACCCCCAGCCCTTGCCAGCTGGTCCCTCACCCACTCCTTTAAAGCCTGGTGCAAGGCTGGCACCACCTGCCGACTCTGGGTGGGGTGTGAGGGCAGCTTAAACTGGGGGGGCCCGGAAGCCAATCAGGCGCCTAAACCCCATGTCCCCAACCACCGAGAAGGGCTGTTCATCCAGCGCTATTATTTCCCCCAACATGTGCGTGGCTTTCAGTTGAAAGCCACACCGCCCTCCATATTCTGCAGCTGCCGATGGACTTGGCAGCTGCCCCCAACCCAGATCCTCTATGGTGCACTGATGCTGCTGCTGCTCCCTCCTAGCAGCAATACCGCTCCTGCTGCTAGAGGCAGCTGTTCGAGCAGGACACTTGCCCGCTGATGGAGGCGGACGATTGGCCGCTGCAGTCAGAAACCCACTGGCATCCACTGCCCCTGCTTGCCCACTTAGCAGCACAGCACTGTGGCATGCCTTCAGGTGTCTTGCCGTGGCAGTTGTGCCAAGGTTGGTGAGCACCTGCCCATGCTTCATCACCTTCTGGCAAAAACTGTACTGCACCTCCCTGGGATCATCCGCCCGCACCAACTTAAAATGCATCCGTACGGAGGATTTTTTGTTCCCTCCTGCCTTCTGGCCCACACTGGGTGACGCACCACTGACAGAGCTGATGGGAGAGGCAGAACATGGTGGCGACACAGCTCTTGGAGGGACAGCCATCGCCTCAGCACCAGACATCTCCTCCCCAGGACTAGTGTCTGCCTCGCTCTCCCCAATCTGAGGTAGGTCCAGCGAAGGGGAGTACTGGGACCCTGAGGCTGAGTGACTGCCCATGCTGTTCCCACTCTCCCTGTGCCCCCTATAGCTTCTGCTGCTACTACTGCTGTTCCTCTCCCTGATGCCATTGCCTGGGGATCGGGCCCTGTCTCTAGCAGTCTGGGTGGGATCCACCAGCCCTGGACTGCTGGGGAACACATCAATAATGGGAGACAATGGTGGCCCATGATCAACATCCGACCCAGAAGCACCTGCACCTGCTCCTGCAGCCGCAGCCACAGCAGAGACAGCCAAAGCCTCCTGGAGTACTGGCCTTCCAGTGCCCTGTGTGGCAGTGGAGCACGCTGGCGGGAGGCGCCGCCAAACCACACCCCTGCTGGGAGCCTCTGAAGTCTGACTGCCAAAATCAGGCCTCTGCAGTTTGAGGCACGGTGATGGGCTCGGGCTGCTGCTGATGCCTGCTGCCACTACGCTGGCACAGCCCCTGCCACCTCTGCCACGTATCCCATTGCCTGCCTTATGGACAGCAGACCGGCCTCTCCTGCTTCCCGTCTCCATTTTTCCTTTCCAAATTATGGAGAGGAAGATTTAATATATTTTTTAATTTATTTATTCAAAATTTAAATATTATATATATATACTACACTAATTCTAACTGCTATTAACTATTCTAAAACCTATGGAACTAGATGGAATATTATCTAATATCTACAAAGGCCTAGTCCTACAAACACACTATAAAATATTAAAACTGAGTCACTACACACTATCTCTATAACTCAGCTAACTCCTATATCTATCTATCTATCTATCTATCTATCTATCTATCTACACACAGGGATTGGGGGGGCACAGACAGCTCACAACAAACAACACAGGGAGGGGTACAAAACTGAAATGAGACCTAAATCAATCTAATCCTACTCTAAATAAATCCCAAAACAGCAGAAGGGAATCAGGGATGGAATATATACAGGGAGGAGGGAAGGATTCAATGGAGGGGAGGGAGAAAGAACACAGGGAGGGGTAAAAAAAATAAAAATATCACCTAAATCTATCTAATCTAATCTAAATAAATGAAACTATGGAGGTAAATGTGTGGAAATGGGTGAAATAGGAGGAGGATGGCAATGGATTGGGAGGAACACAAACTGCTGGGAGAGGGAGAGTTCTGAAAATGCCTGCTGACAAGATCAGTGGCTAGCTCAGAATGATATGGAAGGGGGGGGAGGGCAATGACTTTTGTTACTTGCTGCGCCTGCCTTACCACAAGCCCCATTGGCTCCATGCAGCCTAGCCCATGGCCAATCGCAGACTGCCAAGCCAGTGGTCTGAGGAAAAGAGGGATGGTGATTGGGCAGGCTGGCTGCTAGTCCAAGCCTCTCTCCACTCCTGGGGCCAGGAAGTCTGCTCCTCAGCTTCCCCCCACCCCCCCACCCAGGCCTGCCAGCCAGGCTTTTCCTGCCCGAACGCCATCCGAATGCAGCCAAACTGTTCGGGGGTTCAACCGTTCGGTTCAGCCGTTCAGTTCAGCCATCCGAACTGGCTGACTTCGGGCCGAACCCCGAACGTCCGAATCGCGTTTACACATCCCTACTAGCAGCAGGGTGGAGGCTAGCCAGTGTTTTGCACCCAGTGTAACAGATAGGATTACCTTCCTCTTGGGGAGAGGTATGTGTGCAGTTGGTGCAGAGAGCTCCATCCTGGCTCCTGCACAGAGAAAGAGTAAAGTCTCTGGAGGATAGAGTGGCTGAGCTGGAGGAGCTGAGGCAGACTGAGACCTTTATACAGGAGACCTTCAGGGACATAGTAGAGCAGTCCCACCTCTGCTCCTGCAGCCCTTGCACTGTTTTGGACGATGAAGATCTTGGGCAAGGACGGCATCAAGCTGGTTCAGTGGGAAATGATCCTTTAGCTAGGATCTGCCTTTTACATGATGTCATAGTAGTATCCTCTTGCACTGGGAATACTTCTCTAGGGGAGGAGACCCCAACTGTCAGGAATAGGATGGCTGTTGCGTGATTCAATCATTAGGAATATAGATAGTTGAGTTTGTGACAGTCATGAGGACCGCATGGTCAATCGCCTGCTGGGTGTGAGGGTTGTGCTCCTCACACAACCTCTAGACAGGATTTTAGTGAGTGCTAGGGAGGAGCTGGTTTTCGTAGCAATGACTTAGGATGGTATAGAAAGGAGGTCCTGGAGACGAACATCAGACTTCTAGGAAGGAGATTGGAATCCAGAACCTCCAGGATAGCATTCTCTGAAATGCTTCCTGCTCCACGAGCAGGGCCCCAGAGGCATGCTGAGCTCCGGAGTCTCAATGTGTGGATGAGATGATGGTACAGGGAGGAGGGATTTAGATTTGTTAAGAACTGGGGAACCTTTTGGGCAAGAGGAAGCCTATGGGGAAGAGGGATGGGCTTCACCTTAACCAAAATAGAACCCGACTGCTGGCACTAAAAATCAAAAAGTCGGTAGAGGAGTTTTTAAACTAAGATCTGGGGGAAAGCTGAAAGTTGCTGTGAAGCACGTGGTTTGGACAGAGGCAACACAAAGGGATGTCATCATTAGTAGTGATACAATGCATTCTGGTAAAGAGGACAGGAAAGAATTGGAGGGAGAACAGGCAGGCATTAGTATGGAACTGACAAACTTAAATACTTCCAAATTAAACAAAATATGCAATAACAAACACCAGAATAGGAATAAAAAGAATACGTTTAAGTGTCTTTATACAAATGATAGAAGTCTAAAAAGTAAGATGGGAGAATTAGAGTGTCTGGCACTAAATGAAGATGAAGGCCCATTTTACATGAGACACACCCACAAATGCCCATGCAGGTCAGCTGCGTGGGCATGCAGGGGTGCCTCCCATGTGAATGCCGCAGCGGGTGGGTGGGCGTGTGTGCATGCTCCTGTGACCCACCCATCTCCACCCATCACCCATGCTTGGAACAATTGGCCAAAATGGTAGTTGCTCCATGGGTGGAGATGGGTGTGCATCTGTGTACGCATGCACCCATGTGACTCTCCCCCACCGGCATGCACACTAATCCTCCCCCAGTGCCCCAGTCCATTCAAAAAGGGCCATAGACATAATGGGAATCTCAGAGACTTGGTGGAATGAGAATAACCAATGGGACACTGTAATACTATACAAAATATATTGAAATGACAGTAAATCAAGCTAGTGGTAGGGTGGCACTCTGTGGTAGAGACAGCATAGAGTCAAGTAGGATTAAAATTTTATAGGAAGTGAAATGTACTCTGGAATCTCTATGGATAGAAATTCCATGTGCAATGGGGAAGTGCGTAACAGTGGGACTATACTATTGACCAATGACCACCTGATCAGGATTGTGAAACTGGCCGTGAAATGCTAATAGAGATCCGACAGGCTACTAAAGTTGGAAATGCAGTAATAATGAGTGATTTCAATTACCCTAATATTGACTGGGTGAATGTCTCTTCGGGGATTGATGCAGAGGTGAAATTTCTAGATGATGCCCAGTGGAGGGGGGTGTAAGGACCCATGGTTCAACCAGCAACCTTGGGGGCCTGGCTGTGGCGGCTGGCTCTATAGCACCATTAGTTCCCACTGGCCAGGGCCCAGTAATTGTTGTAACACATCCTTCAGTGCCAGTCAAACCACACATCCCTCCTCATCCTCATTCTATGCCCCTAGCTTCCTGCTTGGCTGCTGGCAGATCATTGGTCACATCCTGTTTCCTCTTTCACCAGTGTATTTCCTGCCTCAAGTTTCCACACATCATGGACCGGCCCAGCACCCCCCTGGAACTTGTGTATCCTTTGGGGCAAGCCAAACCCTCCCTTTTGGAACCTGGTCCTTCAGTCCTGCCTTGGTCCTATTTCATCCAACTGTCCGCTCCAGTTCCGCTTCATTCGTCCATTTGCTCTAGTTCTGCTTTGTCTGTCCATTTGGTTTGGCTCCATCCATCTGTTCAGCGAGGTCCTGTCTAGTCTGTCTGTTCATCTGTCTGCCCCCCACCCTTTGTTGAGTTCATCCATCAGCCCTGCTTTCGTATTCACTACCCCCCTGGTCTGTGTGCTGACTCCCGCTTTTGACATTCTGGACCCAATCCTGCACTATGCCACCCCAGCATCAATCCTGCACTATGAACCTTAGCACTGATCCTGTCAGTACTCTTCATGTTTCCTGCCTCATTGTCCCTGATGAGGATCTAGAGAAGGAAGTTAATGTAGGTTTTCAGTGTTGATGGTTTTGCATTCTAATACAGCTACCCTGGTCTGCTGTACAATATTGCATACACATCAAAAGAGCAAAAGTACCATGTTTCTATTATACAGGAACAGAGGATTTTGAATAAATATTAATAGTTAATTTTCTTTTTGATTTTTTTCTTACCAGCTGATCTCTGTCAAGGTCTTTCAGTAGAAAGATTTCCACCCCCTTTACAGTGAACAGTCTCCTAGCAGCAGAAGGTAAACTCAACATCATGGTACACCTTTAAAAATGAAAAACACAACCCCTGAGCTTTCATCAGGGCTACAACATAATGTTAGTACTGGACAGGGGTACAATGCACTAGAAATAATGCAAGCAAGAAGCTCTACAGTTAAAAAAAATATTTCTAAAAATACTAGTAGAATATTGATTCTTGCTAAGCACTTGTTAACCACTTATCATGCTATGCCAATGAAGTTTTGAGCTGTTCATAACTGTTCTGGTAATATTTGTTGTTAATTTAGAAATGGAACAATATAGAAAGAGGTTGTCATCTTTCTGATGGCAATGCTTTAAGCTACCCAAGTCTGGCTAGTTCCAATGAAAGAAGCATTATGAAGCATTGCATTGTGAGGTAAGTTTATACCCTAATGAGTCTTGCTTTAACTTGCTCTTTAAAATGGCATCATAAAACATATTTTTGATATTTTAAATGAATACATCTTTTTATGAACCGAATTCAAGTCACAACTGAGTTAATAGTCATCTTTTCATTAATTTGAAGGGGCTTTGGAGGACACCCTGTGGCCCAGTCATGTGGGTTGTTAATTGCTCCCAGCTAGAAGCCAGTGGAAAGTTGCTAACTAACTGGCAAGGCATAGGAAGACTGACCAAACTGTGGCAACTGACAAAGGAAGACTAAGCCAAAATGTCAGTAGGAAGGACCACTAAGGAAAGGACAGGTTCAAGTTCACCCTGATGCACAACATACTCCCTGACTAAGCTGGCTGAGTTGGTCTCGGAGGTGGTGCTGAGGACATCCAGACTTATTGCCTTGGGTGACTTCAACATGCATGACAAGGCTGACCTTTTGGGACTAGAGTGGGACTTCATGGCCTCCATGACAAGCATGGGCTTATATCTCAGGTAATCACTGGTCTGAGACATGTTGAACTTAAAGTTTTGCACTGGCCTAAAAAATGTGGCTCTGATTATTGGGTGTGTCACAAAGACATTGTCATGATTGGATGACAAAAGTCCCAGGTCCTTGTCCTCCTTATTCCCATTGCGTTGGCAGACCAGTTAGGTTGATCCACCCCTGGAGACCAATGGAGCCAGTTGGAATCCACAACTCTCGGGAATGTACCCACTGATCTTGACAGCTATTCTGTCAATGCTTCAGGCACATCTCAGTATTATTCAGTTCCTGGACCTGTGTCAGTCTGGCTTTCATCCCAGTTATAGTACTGAGACCCACATACTGATGGTCTAGCTTGGACGATGGGCAGTTGGTGTGAAGGTTTTGGGAAGGAGACAAGAGGACATGCCATGAAATAAACTGGCAGCATATTTAAAACAAATAAGAGAAAGTATTTTTCCCCCCACTCAGCACACAATTAACTGCCAGAACTTACTGCCAGAAAAAGTGGTCACAGCTGGTAGTGTAGGTCCATTAATGGCTATTAGTCAAGTAGGTTTCAGAAACATAATCTCTTACTGTCGGGGACTGGAACAGCAGGGAATGGATTACCCATTGCGACCTGTCGGGTCTTTCTCCCAAGAGAAAGAGTTTGGCCACTGTCAGAGACAGGATGCTGGGCTTGATAGACTATTGGTCTGACCCAATATAGCACTATATATGAAGCTTGGGCTTCAGGTGGCTAGACAAACGGGGCCAGTTTATGGTGAAGGCCGGTGGGAGGAGGTCACCTTTTTGGAGAAGTCCCTGATGAATCACTGGTAGGAAATCGTGCAGCTGAGGAAAACTTGGATATCTCATATGAATTGGGAAACTTCCCAGTCCTGCATAGCTGCTATTGTGCAAGGGTCCAGTTCAATACCATAGGGAGAAATTATGTGCCCCCAGAAATGTTATGGAGGCCTTATCAAATTCACATTTTTCTAGTTTCGCATATAGGCCGTGTTGTTGCAGGTGCTTCAGGATGGATCAAACATGCTTGTTGTGAAGTTGCTGGCTCTTGGAAAAGATCAAGATATCATCAAGGTACGCCACCAGATTCTGATCCAGGACATAGCGGAAAATGTCACTGATAGAGTATTGAAAGGTTTCAGGGGTGTTGGTAAGGCCAAAGGGCACAAGCAGATATTCAAAGTGTCCATCACACGTGTGGAACATGGTTTTCCATTCAACCCCTAGTCGGATGCGAACCAAGTTGTAAGCCCCATAGAGGTCGACTTTAGTAAACACCTGGGAAGAGCACATCTGTTAGAGCGCATTAGTGGTAGAGGTTACTGGTTCTGGATCATGGTTTTGTTCAAAGCGCAATAATCTACAGAGGTGGAGGGACCTGCCCTTCCACACAAAGGTTGAGGGACCTGTCCTTCTTGTTTATGAAGAGAATGAAAGCTCCCATGGGGGAGATCAAGAGCTGAATGAACCCCTTGGTGAGATTCTCTTGTAGATAGTCCTAAAGAGCTGCCAGTTCAGGCTCTGACATGGTGTAGTTTCTCACGAAGGGAATGTTTACCCCTAGTTGTAGCTCAATGGGGCTGGTTAGAGACAGTGAGTCAGCATTCTTTTTTTTCTTTTTTTAAGCTGTCCACTAGGTCTCTGTATTTCTCTGGGAGTTCTGGGTGTGGTCAGGCAGTCCCAGGGGCTTCCTCTGTGGGAACAACCAGAGGGCAGACCACAAGGCTGACTACGGTGGCCTTGGGTCCAATTCCTGAGGTTCCAGATCATCACAAACACTAGCAGTGTGAAATTAGTTTCTATTATTATGATAACAAAAATGAAAAATTCCATTTTTGTTTTTGTTATTCTAATAACAAAAATGAAATATAATAATAAAGAAAACAAAAACGAAAACAAAAATAGTTTTTGAAATAATAGGGGAAAACTGAAAAACATATTTCTGGCTATACCTTTTTTATTTCTTATTAAATTCTGATGAAACTTGGTAAGATTTTTCCAAATATGGAGTGCACTATGTGTACCAAATTTAAAAATAATGGATAACGGAAACTGACTTTATAAGCAATTGAATGTTGTGATTTCAGGAAAGACTGCATACACATTCCTGGCTACAACTTCTTCATCCTCCATCCAATTTGCATAAAACCTAGGAAGATTATGACTCTCCCCATGATCACCAATCTTGCCAAATTCCAGCAAGATTGAATAAAGGGTCCTGACATTATAAGCCATTAACCTGAAAATGCCTTTCTGGCTGTAACATTTTATATTCCATCCTCCTGTTTACAAGAAATTTGGAAGGACACCTTCCCTGTCATCTCTACCAAACAACAGGATAATTTGATAAAGGTACCCAATTTCATGAGCAATTGAAGTTATCCCTTTGAAGACCATTATTCAAATAAATAGCAGTACATGCCGTGCCAGTCAGAGGCAGGCACCTCGCATGGTAGAGGGAGGGATGGGGAACAACCCAACAGACTAACAGACACATTCACTGGCCTATTACTTCATGCTTCCAGATTTACAGAACCAATAGGTGGTGGCTTCGAGGCGGGCCTAGGGGGAGGCCCTCAGGCGGGCATAGAAGGGACATAACTGGGACTTTGTGGGTAGCATCCCAGCAATCAGGAGACATGGTTTACACATCCAGGCTGGTCAATTATCATCACAATGGGGGGGTGGGGTGGTATTGCTGCAACAGATGAAACAGTTCAGATATCTGGGGTTGATCTTTTCCTTTAATGGTTCGTGGAGGGTGTGTGGATGCCTTAAGGAAGGCAGCAAATCCAGTTGTGGTAATGATTCTGAGATTCTATCATTCCGCCGGGGGCACATGGTTTTGCCAGCTATAAAGGTTTTTGTTGCCAAAGTATTGATGAAGCTATCCTATGGAGTCCCTGTGTGGGGCAGTGACCCCGGTATCTTAAGGTTGTTGGCTGGAGTCCAAAATTCGTTTCTTAAAAAATTATTGGGGCTTCCACGCACTACAAGCTCTGCCATGTGTACCCTGGAGGCAGGGGTGATATCCTGGGAAAGAAGGTGTGGGGATTTAATTCTTGGTTTCTGGCTAAAAGCAAGATATTCCCACCCAGAATTCCTGGTTAGCTTGTGTCTGGAAGAATGCTATAACTCTCCAGGTCCTATTAATTTTTGGTGGAAGATGGTGAAAAGGAGGATCAATGAGTTGGGTTTTTCCCCTGAGTTCTTTATGAATTATACATGTAAACAGGGGATAAAACTTATCAAGGAAAGATCCAAAGATATTGACCTCCAAGAAAATCGGATGATTGTTGCTAATGTCAAGACCACACCATATTATAAGTTTTGGGCTGCGGGGAAGTCGCGCGCAGCATACGTAGGGGGATTACCCAATTTAGACTACGGCATGCGTTTACATCATTACGGTGTCAGTCTATGGTGACGGAAGTTCTCAAGGGGAGGTATGCCGCCCGGAAATATGCGGACCGACTCTGTATATGTAAGCAGAAGGTTGTTGAGGACCTCCCACATTACCTTCTGTATTGCCCATTGTATAGTGGGCCGAGAGCCCAAATCTGCCGATATATGGGGCATTTAGCTGATAGGTCTGATCTGCAAAAGCTTATTTTTCTGCTTAGGGATACTTCTCCGGAGGTGACCCGAGCGGTGGCCACATTTGCGTTGCAAGCAAGCAAGTATCGCTTGTGGGAAACTCAGAGGAGCTCCCAGCCAGCATAGGGGCAGGCTGGGGGGGACTCAAAAGGTGTTGAAAATAATATTGTATGAAGCCAGATTGTGTTTTTGTAAAAGTTCGTCGCCTTCTGATCCTGATGTTAATTTTAAATTCTAATTTTTGATGTAATCTAGTGTTGCGAACAGCTTGGAGTGCATGTTGTGTTTTTTGTGTCATTTTGTCAAGGCCACTGTGCCAGTACAATAAAATTTTTATTATTATTATTATCATCAAAATCACATCCTGCAGCACTGTGACAGAGGAGATTAGAGAATCTCTATTTGGCTCTTTCCTAAACAGATGCTTCCAACTTCCCAGTAACAAGTGAAAGAGAGATGTTGGGGTGGTCACAGCACAGAATGAGGATATTTGGTTGACATTTCTGCTGGCCAATTGGAATCACAAACAGATCTTATACCACCATGACATGTAAGAGAATAGGCTCATTCTCTGCATATGCTGTGCAGGCTTATCAAATTGGGACCCTTTATCACATTTTTCCAATACTTGGAAGAGATGCTCCTGAAGGTATGAGATACAGCCCTGCCAAAGTTCATGTACACTGGTTGGACTACAAAGATGTTAGAGTCAGACATACTTTTATAAGCTAATTGTTTATACCACCAGGACCCTTTAGTTAATTTATTTATAATAAAATTTGTATGCTGCCCCCTCCTGTTAAAAGCATCTCGGGGCAGCTAACAACATATTAAAACAATTTAAAACACCCTAACCCACCCACCCCCTCTCCCTCAGGAAAAGCACGGCGGAACTGCCAGGTTTTACATTGTCTACGGAAAGAGGAGAGGTTGCTAATCAGACGGCTCGCCCTCATCCAATCCCCCACAGCTACCAAGCACCGGGTAAGCACCGACACTGCCGGGCCTGAGTCGGATGAAAATGAGAGATAAAGCTGGGTGTCATCAGCATACTGATGACACGTATGCCAACCTCACCCAAAGGCTGCATGTACACATTGAACAAGAGAGGGGACAAGATCGAACCCTGAGGGACTCCATACGTGAGGCCCCAGGGAGAAGATGAAAAATCACCCAGGACCAGGAAGGAGCGGAACCACTCAAGAATGGTCCCGCCAATCCCTGCCCGGTCTCGCAGCCGAATCACCAACAACTCATGGTCAATGGTATCAAATGGAGCCGAGAGATCTAATAGGATCAACAGGGTCGAATGACCCCGGTCCAACTCATGGGAGAGGTCGTCGACGAAGCCCACAAGTGCAGTCTCCATGCCATATCCAGGGCGAAAACCTGACTGAGAGGGACCGAGAAAGTTAATCCAGTCCAGATGTTCCTGCAACTGTCAAGCCACCACCTGCTCAATAAACTTCCCTAAAAAGGTACGGTTAGAGACTGGCCTATAGCTGGCCAGGACACCAATGTCCAATGATGGTTTCTTAAGCAGGGGCCACACCAGCGCCTCCTTAAGGCAGTCCGGCACCCTGCCCTCCCTTAGGGAGGCACTGACAATCCCCACCAGCAATGGCCCTAATGCCTTGACCAGCCAGGACGGGCATAGGTCTAATTCACAATAAGTGGCTCTAACAGACCCCAGGGCATCCCCCACAACTGAGGGTGACACATTCTGAAATTTATCCCACAAAACAGGACAAGGCAGGGCTTCTACTGCCTCTGGTTCATCAATGCTAAAAGTGTTGCGTCAAAACTGTGGTGGATCTGAGCGATTTTATCTGTGAAAAAGTCCACAAACAAATCACAGTGGGCATTTGATTACCCTAAATCCAGGCGGAGGGAGGCCAGACTGACCAGCCCCCTCACCACCCAGAAAACCTCCACCAGGCGTGACTTAGCAGATGCAATGAGGGCAGCAAAGAAAACTTTCTTTGCTGCCCACACTGTCACGGCATAGGTATGTAACCAGACTCTATGCCATAATCAGTCAACTTCAGCACGCAAGTGACGCCACCGTTGCTCTAACCACCGCCCTTCCTGCTTCATCCGCCGCAGCTTCTCCGTATACCACGGGGACCTGTGCTGTTGGCAGTTTGGGAGCGGACACCTGGGAGCCACCCGGTCAATGGCCTCCACCAACACGGAATTCCACATGGTCACGAGGTCAATGGATGAGCAGCCATCAAGATCAGAGGCTACATCCCCCAGAGCAGTTTGGAACCTTCTAGGTTCCATAAGCCATCGGGGGCGAACCATCCTAATTGGATCTGCACCCTCCCGGGGGCTGACATGTGCCAGGATACCTGCCTGGAGGAGATAATGATCCATCCATAACAAGGGTTCTGCTGACACCTCCCCCACTAACGGAACCCCTGCCTCAAGACCTGTGCAAAACATCAAGTCTAGGGTATGTCCCCCAATGTGTGTGGGGCCCACCATCCTCTGAGAGGCCCATGGTTGCCATGGCAGCCATGAATTCACACACTGCTCCTCCAAGACTGGCGTTGGCATGGATATTGAAGTCCCCCAGGATTATCGCCCTGGAAGACCGCAAGACCACCCCCGACACCAGCTCAGTTAGTGCGGATAGGGAAGCTGCCATACAGGTGGGTGGCCAGTATATCAGCAGTATCCCTAATCTGTCTCCAGCCAAATCCAACACCAAATGCAGGCCTTCTATTCCCATGATGGTCTGCAGAGGGAATCTCCTCACAGACAATGTATCCTTAAAAACAATGGCTACACCTCCCCCTTGGCCCCCTAGCTGAGGCTGATGCTGCATGAAGGACCCAGCCAGGACAAGGCCAGCCAATATAGGCCCTGACTCATTGTCCAGCCAAGTCTCCGTGATACATGCGAGGTCGGCTGCCTGGTCCAGGATCATCTCCCAGACCGCAGCTGACTTATTAGCCACCGACCTCACGTTCAGCAGCAGTAACCCAAGGCTGGGGGCCCTCTGATCCCGAATCACCTCACAGCCTGCCTGGGGGCTAGTGAGCAGGACAGGAATATAACATCGGTCCCGCCTCACAGCTCTAATTTGCCTCCCAGAGGCACCATAATTCCCCCGGCCCAAGATGACCCCTATAGCTGCGGACCCCCTGGTCCACCCCCAACCCCCTCGGGGGTCGTCACGCCAGTCTCCCAAGGGAGATTCCCCACCCACTACTAACCCCCACCCTCCTCTTGCATTGGAGGGCAGTTTCACCTCCTCAGGGGCTGCGCCCCTCCCTCACACCAAGGGTAGCTGCCCCTCCCCCCAACCCAGTCCCTTTGCCCCTCACCCCCCAATACCCCCTCCCCCTTATCCACCTGTCGCCCCTTACACCGGGCGACACCCCTCCCTCCATATGCCCCCACCTCACACCTGGGCGCATATGTCGGGACCTCCCCTCCACAACCCAATCCCTAATCCCAACACCCTCCTGGGTCCCGGCAGCGATGGCAGTCAAGCTGGTGTCCCTGGCACCCAGTCCCCACACTGGTCTGGGGTTCCAGCGGTGGCAGGCCAGCAGCAACAGGAGCTCGGCAGCAGCAGCGGCATAATGGTAATCCCACTCGTTAGGATGTCTGCCTCCACCACCTCCACCTGCTAACACGCCGCCAACAGCTCTTCACTCTTTGGAGGCGCCCTTTGGCCACCGCCCAGAGGGCACCACCATCAGGGCAGTCCCCCTTTATGGAGTTACCTGGGGGAGGAGAGGAGAATGACACAGCTGCAAGGGATCCAGACAGCTTCTGCAACCAGCTCTTGTCAGGATCCCTGCCCAGCCCCCTCCAATCATTCTGAAAGTTGGCATAGTGTCACGGGGCCAGGGTAACAGTGGGGTCAAGATGGGGGAAGGACCACGTTCCCAAAGGAAGGAAAGGGGAAGAGACCCCGGGAAAGGAAGCCTGTAGGCTAAATGGACCTCTCAGAGCGTCTCGGAGTCTCCAGAACCTGCTCTCATCTTGAGGCCTAGAAGCCTATGTCAGAGAGGGTCTGATTCATCATCGAGGTCAAGGAGCAGACTAAAGACCCACACACCAAGATCCTCCCCAAGGAAGAA
>QEPC01008061.1:2436169-2461790 GCA_003113815.1 Sphenodon punctatus | reverse complement strand
GGTGTGAGACGTTGCTCCACCAGCTTCCTGAGGCCACATCAGTGTTTAAGTACCATCTGTGGCCAATCAAGAAGCTGGGGGGCGGGCTAGGGAAACAAGCCCCAGCTGGGAGAGGGTGTGGCCATGCAAAGGGCAGTAAGACAGGGGAAGGCCTACAGAGGAAAAATGCGGGAGGTGAACAAATCCACCAGGTGGCGCAGGCCCCAAAGGCACCTCTCCCGCATCCCAAGGCCAAGGGTTCGTGCCCGGGACCTGACACATAGGCAGTAAACGTGGGGAGGGGTGTAAACTTGAAAAGTTTCATCCATATTAGATGAGAGACAAGGAAGTTACAGCCAGGAATGTATATACAGAAGTTTGCAAAATAACATAACTCAACTGCTTATAAAATCAGATCTCTTCACCCAATCTTCCTGATATTTGGTACACATAATGCCTTCCATTGGAAGTACAATCCCTCCATTTTTTATCCAAATATAATGGGGGGAAAAGTTACAGCCGAAAATGTGTTTTCCATTTAAACGAATGGAAATCGAAAACGAAAGCAAAAAAGAAAACAAAATTTTGATATTTCCAAAAATGAAAGATTTAAATAATGAAAATGAAAAACAAAAAATAATAATGACATGGGTGCCTGGTGTACATCTCTAACAAACACCTTCATGTAAGCATCGAAGTCCATTAGAAGTGGGGTCTTGCTCCAGCAATGAAGCTGCACCGTTCAGGACTTCCCCTGACTGAAGGCTCAAGATTGTTCTCATGTTTGACTTTTCATTGTGACACACTTGGGGCCTGAGCAGGAAAAGCAAAAAACATTGGTTTACAAACTCCCCAAAATTGCTGTGGTCATTGTTATACTGTTCTAGCAGGGATCCCACCAAAACCTGAGTCAAGGCCATGGACGATGGCAGGCTCAGTGATCCTGGTGTGGGGGAAATGGATGGCAGCTCTGCTCTCTGGTCCTGGGGAGCAGTGTTTTCTGCTTGGAGATGCCTGAAACAGGTCTGAAGAGTGATTTTGGTGGTCTACAGCTGGAGTACGTGGTTTCACAGTGCCTGGTTCTCTGCTAGGAGTGCTACAATCCGGTCCTGTGGGCTTGAAACCACCTGCAGGGTACTGGAGTCTTCAATGGAACCAAGGGCCAGGAAGGGGGAGGGGGCAGTCCATGGAGACTTGTGGAGGGTCTCCCCAAGGGCCCTGGACACATAAGACACTGCATCGCATGGCTCATTTGCCCAGGGAAGGGTAAGATTACTCAAAGAGTGGTAGCCTCCCCAGCCTGTCTCGTGTGACAGCACCCCATACTTTGCTGAGCCTTACGGTAGGCCCTGTATCCAGACTCTCAGTCATCTTCCCAGGTCTGGACCCTGGAGACTTCCCAAAGGCCAGCCAGTTCTGCTTGAGGTCTACACTAGACCTGAAACAAAAAAATATTGACCAGTGCTGCTTCCATTGGAATTCACTGAGGTCTGTGCAACATGGAAACTTACTGGCTTTCCTACTGTTTTCACAATTTTCTGATATTTTTTAATGTTGAATGAGGCTGCCCCAGGCCAGTTCCAAGCCCTGTGTGTGTGCCTCGTGCGCACCCCCGGGGTCTGTGAAAATGAAAACCTGCTGGCTGAGCGGCAGGGAAGTGCTGGAAATTGTCAAAAGTGTTGTAAAACTGTTGTGAAAGTCCCAGGAAGTGGTGAAAAACTCTTGGAAAGTGACAAATGTTATGAAAAAAATACTATAGTGAAAGTGTGGAGTTATCGGAAACTGACAAAGTACTGACAGACACCTACAAGAACTGTCAAAAGGTTGTTATTTCCCTCTGGAGCAGGAATGCTTCCTTTTGTCTCAGCTCTAGTCTACACTGTCCCAGAGCCAGGTACTGACTGTCAGACCCTCCACATTTCCAGACTCTTATAGTCCCTGGAAGGGTAAAGTCAAGGCACAGGCCACTGCAATTTAAAGGGCCTGTGCCCAACCCATCACAGGCATATTTGGTGGTGTTAGTGCTTACCTTTCCAAAAATTGTTGGAATTCTGTCCTGTACACTTCCATTCCAGGGTCTGCATCAAGACATGCTTTCTGGCTCTCCTTTGTTTTCTGTTTCTTTTCTGTGCTAACATTTCTAAAGCAAACAAAAAATTCCAATTGTTACAGTATGCATAAAATACTAAGTGCAGTCTTTTCAATAGACTCAAAACTATGAAAGAATTCACTTGTTAATTGAATGTCATAAGAGCAAGAATATTCTTTGTATGCAATCTGAAGAAAAAATCCAAAATTGGCAAGATTCACACTAAGTTTAGACTCATTTTTATTCTACTGTGCATAAGACATTGCTACATACTAACGTCTGGGACCATCTGAATTTGTTAGAGTACAATATCAGCTTACAAGAAAAAGTTAACTCTACAATCCAATGTCTAGTCTCAGTTACAATCCTGTAAATCTGGATGTCAGTGGAATTATTCCAGATCCACAACAGATATGTCTGAACTTAGATAAGCTTTGAAATGCATTTTCTTCTCAGCACATGGATACTTGGGCCACAAACCCCTCAAATGCAGATGAAAACAAACCCCTTAAAGGGCTAGACAGAATTTTAGTGTAAGAAGTGTTGGAAATCACAAACCAAATAAAGCTCAGTGTAGATGGGTGCAACTGTAATGACTTTATGGAGTTTCTCCAGCTTATACTTTTATTGAATTTGGCTCAACACATTGGAATTTAAGGTTCATGGTAGAAGAGTCTTCAGGAATACTATCTGTGAGTAAAACTGGCAAATTATGCAGCATATATAAACTGCACTGGTCACCACTGAAAAACAACAGCATCTACCAGATTATCACACCACACAACCTGATAAACTGCCTATTTTATTTTCTATGCTAACTTTAAGAAATTTCTCCAGTATTTCAGATGATCGTTCAGTGTGGTAACTATCAATAAATGCTAAGGTTTTCAGTATAGGTTTTTCCTTTGTTATTTTGCTATATATCAAAATTGATAAAGAAATGATGGGCTCTACTTTGTATGTTCCACACATACAAAGTGGAGCCCATCATTAGCTTTCTTCTGTCCAAATATCAACCAATCAATAAAGATGATTTGGGTGATTTTCTATCAAATACGAGTTCCTCAGCAGGAGGGCAACTCCCATTACAAATTGCTTCTAAAGCAGTGAGATGTACTAAACCATAGAAATAATGTTTAAATAACACTGTGTTTGATTTAAAATAACTACACAAAACCAATGAAATTCAGAGTTAAGCCTTGGGTGTTTTGCCAAAACATATGACATCAAATTTTCCCCTACTCTGAAAGTTTTAAAATCCATTGCTCAAAACTCCCTATGTGTTACAAGTCAGTTACGGAACAGCGTGGCAAACACTGAGGCTGTATTAAATTGCCTTCATGCAGGGTTAAATTTTAGGACAAAGTGCCAGTAACTAATTCCCAGATGTTTATGTTTCTCATTTCTGAGGTGTTGATTTAGGCAAACCCGAACCAAGGGTCAGGCTCGTGGACCCTCGAGAGTGAGGAGTAACAGGCTGGTGGCAGCGAAAAGTCCCAGAGTCCAGAGGGATCACCCCAAGGGGGCTGCCTATTTATTAGGCTGTACACAATAAACATCTGAGTGGGGGCTGCACGGACTGAACCTGAACTGCAGTGGGCTATCGTCTTGTTTGCTAACACCTTCCATTTTGTAATTTTTAGGTCGTGCTTCAGACCTGGGGCAAATAAAAAGGGTGGGAAAGTTGGGGAAAAACATACTGAAACAAATACCCTAATCCTGCAAAAACGTATTCACACACAGTACTTAATTTTAAGCATGTAAATAGTTCTATTCATTTTGCTGGCTGTGAGAATCACAGGGAAAAAGAGAGAACAATGTTTTTTATTTTAAATTACCCTTTTGGAATGGGCACTCAACAACTGCATGAAAACTAAGAAGTTTAGTCAATTTTTAGATGTTGCTTCTGATCCAGGGCAAATAACAAAAAGGAAAAGATGGGAAAGTTGGGACTGTTCATTAACTTTCTGTGTAAGAAAGATCTGAATTATTTTAAGAGCACTATACTCACACTTTAGCTCTAGCAGAATGAACTAATTATGAAATGTATGCGTCAAAGATTTCAATTTCAGGCTTGACTTTACTTTGAAGATTAATTTTTAACTTCATCATTTTTGCAGGCAGCTCAGTGGATAGCCTATCTGAATGTTACTCATTGTGAAGCGATGTATGAAGTGTATTTAATCAATGTGAAGAAAGTAATATTAAACTATTATCAGAAGCATCAAATGTTCTAAAAACCTCAAAAGAAAGGTCACAAGGTAACATCTCTGTTAACAATATGAGAAACAATGGATTTAACTTATTCTTTACATCAAAGCTTTTCAATGATCTATGAATTGCCAATCTTTTCCTATATAAAAGGAACATATAAAATACACTTTTTTTCTCACTATCATGTTCGGTGTTTTAAAATATTTTTTTCATGTGCAAATATTCATAGCCACAAATATGCTCTACTTTAAACAGAAGTTCTGGGCTTGATGCAGGAATTACTGGGTGAAATTCTATGGCCTGTGTTATGAAGGAGGAGGTCATATAAAGTGATCATAGTCCTTCCTTTTTTATGATCAGTTAGTGAAATTCTATTCTGTGTCCCTGGGGTTTGAGTTGCAGCAGCTTGGCCTATGGACATCAGGACCAGCTTTTACTTGCCCTTCTTGGTTCGACTCGGTATCCCCAAGTTTAACAGTGTAAACCATCTTGTATAAACCTGTATTAGGGGAATTCTCCTGCTTCTAGGACCACTCTTGACAAACTCTTCTCAGCAACTATGGTGGGGAACCTCAGGCCAAAGGTCAAATGTGGCTCATGGCTAGTTTTTACTTGGCCCCTTTCCAATGCCTGGATCTGGCCCCTAGATCCAGCTCCTATCCCCAAGCACTGAAAGACTGAGCTCAGGGCACAAGAGCAGAGATGAGGGCATGCATTGCACACAAGGACAGAGGGCAGATCCATGGCACAGATTCATAATCTGGACTCTGCTCTTCCTGAGCACATCTGTGCCCCAACATCTATGCGGCGCTAGAAACTTGTAGTTGTACTAATTTTCAAAGCGGCCCCTGGGAGGGAAAAGTCCCCCACCCTTGACATATGGCTTTTTAAAGTGTATGAACGTCTTCTATGCACCAGAGGAAATCCTTACATTTGAACAAGATGGCAAGACATGGAAGATTATATCTCAGAAAACTGGGAGTGGGAAATGCATCTTTTTCTTTTCTGGTTTACTAGTTCAAATCCAGTTATTCAGTGGCCTAGTTGATACAAAAAATAATCAGTGTGTTAGGTGTCTCAGTCTAATTAAGGAGTATGGAGACAGAACTAGCTGTACATCATAGTAGAGACACACTGAGATGATGATCATCAGCTGATGTAAATCAGCATAATCCTTTTGACTCCAGAACTGATGGACACGAACTAAAGATCAGGTGCACAGCTGATATGAAGTGAACAAATTTCCTGGCTCTCCTGCTTTGTGGACAACTGGAGGATTCTAGTCTCTGTGATTGAAAAAACTGTGCTTCTCAGCAAGCCATAAAGAAAAAAGTAGATCCATTCCTAAAAGGTCGGTGTGGATGAACTTTCCCACTGAGGGAATTCATTGGTACTCTTATCTTCACCAGGATGAACAGTTGCCCAGAAGATGGTTATGAGTTTTCCTACAAAGTCATGGAATGTACTGACAGCATCAGACCTTGAGCTAGCAAGGCCTTTGAAATATAAGCTCATGCACTGCAGGTAATGACCAAAGAATAATTACCAATTATGATTAAAATTAATACATTAATAAAGATCTGTGACTGTTCTTTATTGTTGCTACTTTATTATATTCTTTATTTAGGGTATTCTTTATTGTTGCTGGAAACTGAAGTGTATTTTTTTTAATGACCCTGACTCGTCAATAGTACACACTGTAACACTTTTCCAAGTAAAGATATACTCAAATTAAAGTGAACTTAATGTTGTAAGAAATTACTACATTATGACAACACTATATTAAATGGTTCTTTCCTTACTTTCTTTTCAGCATATTTGTAAGATCGGGTCCAACAACGGTAAGAGCTCGATTTTTGTCCCTCTCTCCATTTCGCAAAACTCTCAGCCTCACTGGAATGTACCAGTCTGACTTCTTCATTGCTGGTTTCGTTAATGGTGGGCTGTTTGGAATCAGCAAACCTTCAATAGGCCAATCAAAATCCTATCAATTAGTAAAATATTAAAAGTAAAACATTAATTCTGTTTCACAGATATGGTTCAGCAAGTAACTACTTACTTAGTGGTTCTAAATCTGTTATACAAACCATAGTAATGTTTTTAAGCTCAGTTCTGATTCAAGTCTGAATACTGCACATTCTTAGAGACACAGGGTAATTTCAGACGTTACGCGCTCCCGCCCCATGGATGCAGCCGAAGAAGGAAACAGCCAGGGCATGCCCCCCCTCCTCCAGACAGCTCGTGAATCCGGCCAGGCTACAGACCGAGAGAGCAGACACTGTCTCTGCTGGGGACCATGCCACATGCAAGCACCTCATCTCCGGAACTCACCCATCGGGAAAAGGACGGAGGCCCAGCGCCTCCACGTGGAGCCGGCAATCGTGAACACTGGCCTCATAGCCAAAGTAGTGAAGGCCAGAGCTCAGACTCGCATAGGCACAAGAGAGGGTATCCGGGCAGCACAGGAGCAGTTGCACGGCTGGGGAATGCCACAGGTCAGCTAGGGCCATGGTCTCCCAGAAGGTCCAGCTATGGGGTGCAGCAGGCAATCCAGGGTACAGGAGCCCCGGGGCAGCACAGCCAGCCATGGTTCAGCAGCCAGAGGGTCTGCCCAGCAAGGAAAGAGGGGCCCCACGTTCCCATGTGGGCTGGGAATGGAAGCAGGGGAGCTCCAAGGACACACGATAAACCCGCAGATGGCAACATGGGACGGCTAGCGAGCGATGCGTGGGGAGCAGACCCAGCACAGCTGCAGGAACTAAGCACACAGACAGCACAGCTAGCACTGATAACAGAGGTGATGACAAAAGGCAACCAGCTATGGGCCGCACTGATGGGCACATGTGGGCCCGGGGCACAAGCCCCCATGCCGGGAGCACAGGTGCACCAAGGGGGGGCACCCTCAGCAGCCACACACACCAGCCGCCGGCCAGCTGGTGGTGAGTGGGTGGCTGAGGGCGGCCATTAGGGATGTGTAGGGGCCCGTCTCACAGGTGCAAGGGCGGGGCATGGAGCAGGGGCAGGCCCAGGACACAGGCAGGAGAGCTGTGCGTCGGACCGCACCATGGGCACTGTCCGCCATGGACACAGGCCGGAGGGGCGCATGTTGGCTACACCTGTGCCTATGTGCAGAGTGGTACCTGGCGCACACCAACCTCCTGTGGCTCTCCACTGACCTGCTCCACCTGGGCACCCGCATCCGGGGGTGCCTGGCCAGGAGTGCTGTGGCCGCCCGGCGTGCCCACCATGGACGCCGGTGCCCCATGCCAGGCTCAGGGCCCAGCGGGCATCCAGGGCATACCAATGGGCCCTGTGCCTTGCCCGCGGGCGGGCAGCTGCTCTTTGGGAGGCAGCTGGACAATACCACTGGCGCCGGGCTGCCATAGGATGCGCTACCATGCTCGCCATGCCCACTCAAAGGCGGCTGTGGGTCACCGACCGGGCACAGGAATGGTGGGCCAGGGCCCTGGCATGGTGGGACGATGCATCATGGAGGGCACACTTCCGCATGGACAGGAGGATCCTCCTGTGACTCTCAGAGCTGTTGGTGCCCTGGCTGGAGCAGCTGCGCACCCCCATGTGCACCCCCATATCCATGGTCCAGTGTGTGGCCATAGTTGTCTGGGCACTGACAACACCAGATTCCTGCTGGTTCGTGGCGCAGCACTAGTGTGGGACTGAGCACCGTCACAGGCATCCTCCAGGACTTCTGCGAGGCCGTGGAGGGCGTGCTACTGGACCAAGTGATCCAGCTGGTGGACCAGGAGATCGTGGTGGCTGGCTTCGAGGCTGGCAGGTTCTCCAACTGTCTGGGCGCTGTGGATGGTACCCACATCGAGATCCTCCGGCCCCCCAACGGGGATGCTGGCGAGTATATCAACAGGCATGGGTACCATTCCTTGCAGCTCCAGGCGGTTGTGGACCACCAGAGCTGGTTCACAGACATCTTCACCAGCCACTCTGGCCACAGCCATGATGCCTGGATCATCACCATCTCACCCCTCTATGCACGGATGTACTGGGGGAACTTTGCTGACATGAGGATGTCCAGGATCGAGGGGGTGCTGATGCCCCCCTGCATCCTGGGGGACCCAGCCTATCCCCTCCTCCGCTGGCTCATGAAGGTATACCTGGCCCCCAGGAACCCTGTGGAGACGCTGTTCAATGCCCGGCTATGTGCCTCGAGGACCGTGGTCGAGAGGGCCTTTGGTGCCCTCTAGCAGCGCTGGAGGTGTCTTGCTGGTCAGATGGACTTCGCTGTGGAGACCTCGGCCCTCATGATCGGTGCCTGCTGTGTCCTGCACAACATCTGTGAGACCGATGGGGCCGCCTTGGCATTCCCCATGCCTCAGCGGCCACCAGGACCCATGCCACTCTATGTGGATGAGGAGAACCCGCGGGAATACTGCTATGCCAAGTGGATCCGTGCTGCCCTGGCAAGGCGTATGTCCAGTGATGCCAGGGCCTGAGTGTGCTAGGCCGGCCCTGGTCCCGCCCTCCCATGGGGCTGCCACGGGACACCTCTGGTCCCTGAGACCCCGCCCCGTCCGCAGGGGCAGCTCACAACACCAGCCTTCCTAGCACCTCTGCTCACCCACGGCCTTGTGGTGACCTCCCTTCTGCAGGCCCCACCTGTCACCATACTGGCCTGTGTGGTGGGGATGGGGTGTGTGTGTGCCAGAGGGGCCCCCCTGGGCGGCTGCTGCCTCCGGATGCCGGGTGGGGCCTGGAGGTGGGAGGTGGATGCATGGGCCCTGTGGCCATGCCAGCAGCTGGGGCGGGGGGCACCTGAGATGCTGGAGATGGTCTGGTGCTGGGCTGGGTGGAGCAGCTGCCATGATATAGGCGCTCATGGTCCCTCCCTGCATGCAGCAGCAGTGAGGTGCCTATGTCCAGGAACCAGTCCATCTTGCACGTGTGCTCCGCTCCCAGCCGATCGATGGCTTCATGTAGCAGTCCCAACACCTCCATCTGCATGGAGTGCTCCCGCCTCCATTCCAGTCGCATTTGCGCTGCTGGTCTTTGGCCTCCAAGTGTTAGTCGGGCTCGGTCGCGTGCCACCTTTCCCGGAGCAGTGCTGGGGGTGGTTGTTGCCCCCCCCGGCTCATGGCAGGTGCAGTCCTCCCGCTTGGTGCCCACCTGTCCCCCACCCCCATGGTACCTCACCTTGGTCCTCCGACTGCTGCTGCAGCTGTTCCCTGCTGTCCCCCTCACCTGGTGGTTCAGTGTGCCAGGGCGTGTGTGCACCTGTTTGGGAATGGATGTGGGGGGTTGCATTACCCTTGCATGGGCCTGGTCCCCATCCCACAATTCCTCCCACTCACTGGCACCGGGTACCAGTGCCCCCCAGTCAGCGGCACCTGTCCCCCTGTTCTGTGCCTGGGCATGCCCCCCGATCTCCTTCCGGTGTTCCCTGGTTCCTGGTCACCAGCGTTCTGGCCTCGGATCCGCCAGAGTCAGACTGTGGTGATGGTTCACGAGTGGGGCCTGCTGCTCCCCGAGGTCTTGGGGCATTCCTCTGGGGGGGCTAGGTCCCCGGGGTCAGTGCCTGAGGGCGGGGCTGCCAGGGGTTGGAGCACGTCCGCCCGTTCCCTGCCCTGGACCACAGCGCTCCCCACAAGCCGTGGGGCGACTATTGAGCCCTTCAGGTGAAGGATGTGGTCCAGGGCCTCGTAATAGGGGATAATCCTGGGTGGATTAGCAGGAGTTAGGAAAGGCGGAGTGGAAGAGGTGGGTTTTGAGGAGGGACTTGAAGGTGTGGAGGGTGACTGTGGTTGACTGTGATCTCGTAACGTCAGAAATTACCCACAGGGGCCAATACTAAATCCATGTATGCCAGTGTGGTGTAATGGCTAAGTGTGCAGTACTCAGACTGGGAGATAGGAGGGGACTCTGGTTCTAGTCCTGCCTTATCCAGAAACTCCCTGGGTGACCTTGGGCCAGTCACATTATTCTCTCAGACTAATTTACCACACAGTTGTGTTAGTTATAGGTAAAGCGCTCTGAGTGCCATGGCAGAGGGGCGCTATATAAAAAAAAAGATAATGTTTTATTTATTTATTTATTTATTTGATTTATTTCGCTGCTCTTTTACCCCGCTCACAGAAATTAAATAATAATTATTATTAGTAGTAGTTGCACGTGGTTTATGTGCATGTCATAGTCCCCATACCAGGGATGTGAGCAGGCTGCACAAGAGATGTGCACAGGTTTTGCATGCGCTGGACGCACGTTGCTCGCACAGCATTTAGGACTGACCCCACAATCACAAAGAGATAAGCAAAGTGTAATATTTCAACCACATATGTGTAGTAATTAAATCCTGTTTTGTCAGTCTTGGAAAGGATAAGTATAAACATTGTCTAAAAATGTTGGAACCAGTTAATTGTCTCACACAGATGCTACATTACCCATAGGGTAAAAACAGACTGACTGTGGCCCACTGTGACCCAGGACCCACCAGTAAGTGTGTTCACGTACTGCCAGATGTTGGCCCAGGACTGCCCCAAGTGGTGGAGTTAGCCTGAGCTGCATCCTCAGAAAAACTCGGAGGCTGCAGCGCAGGCCAAGGGCTGTCCACATTGGTGAACATGGACTAGCACATTTGTTCGGCCTCGCCATCCCCATCTTGGGGCAGGGGCTGCTATGGCCGAGCACCATGGCTGGTTGCCATGGCTCACTGTCATGGCGGGGCAGGGCACTGGGAGCAGGTTGGGTGCAGGGCTGGCTACCTGCACGTTTGGTGAGCTCCCCTCCCTACCTGGGGCGGAGGGGTGGCGGGGTGGCTCTCCGGTCATGGGCATGTTAGTTCAGTGCCCCTCCCTGGCTCAGGGAGGGGTAGCTTCTCTTTCCCACTCTGCACGTCTGTTTTTACCCATAGGGTATTTTCAAACATGACACCACCGCCTACTGTGTTGCCACAGATGATGGTGTCACGTCTGCTCCCGCCCACCAGATGTTAACCACGGGCGAGAACAGAGTACACCCCGGACCATGACAGGGCTAACCTGGGATGTGCACTGGGCTCCCTGTCAGCGTACATCCTGGGTTAAGCCCTGCCATGATCCGGGGAATCCTACCCCAGACAGTGGTAGAGATGACCCATTCTACCTAACCCCAACTGGTGGCCAGAGCAATTCTGGATGGGCGTGCCAGCCTCATAGGCTGCCACACCCATCTGTCAGGGAGGAGGAGGGGATGCGCTGAGCAGCACAGGGGGCAGGGTCATGCTGACCCATGTCCCCCACCCTCTCCCTGCCCCCTCCCCTGCCTTGGCCACTGGAATGTTTGTTCAGCGGCCAGGGCTTAATCCTGCCCATGGTGAGGGGACTCACCATGGGCAGGATCAATGCGTGGTGGCTGAAAAGCCATCACGTATGAAAATACCCCTAGTTGCTCATTCCCCAAATTCCAGGAATAATAGTGGCAAAACAGGGGTTCTGATTTTTTTTAGTGTTAACTAAATTTTAATGCCATCTTATAGACAAACTCACATCTTCACAACACAAATCCATTTGCAATTGCGCAATATATTCAAAACAATTACAACAAAAATTATGTGAAAAGTAATTTATTTAGCTGCAGACTCTGAACCATCACCAAGGGTAGACCCACATAGAATGTGTTACAATAGTCAGTCTTGAGGGGATGAAGGCATGGATGATAGCGAACAGATCAGAGTCTGAGATGTATGGCCATAATCTCTGTACTAGATGCAGCTGACAAAATGGGCTCCTCGCCATAGATGCCACCTGAGCATTCAGGTGGAGCTGTGAGTTATGTAGCACCCCCAGACTCCGAACCTGGGGAACCAGAAGAGGGTGAACCCTGTCAATGAAGGGGTCCCCCCCCCCCGGTCTCCCAGCCCAACCCACCAACATCACTTCCGTCTTGTTGGGATTCAACTTCAGACAACTCATCCTCATCTAGTCTCCCACAGCCGCTATACACTGCCTAAGTGCAGAGACTGCCAGACCTCAGTCAGCTGAAAATGAGAGGTAGAGTTGGGCGTCATCAGTATATTGATGACACAGAACACCAAACCCTCTCACAACCTTGCCCAACAGTTTCATGTACACATTGAACAGGAGAGGGGACAGAATGGAACCTTGTGGAATCCCACACGTGAGAGCCCGGGAGGGATGAAGACAAGTCCCCCAGGACCACATGCTGAGTTCTTTCGGCCAGGAATGAGCGGAACAATTCAAGAACAGTCCCACTACCCTCGTTCGATCCCACAAGCGACTCACCAGTATCACATGGTCAACTGTGTCAAAAGTCATGTCAAAATCCCCTACCCACACTGATGGTCACGCTCTTGATCTCATGTTCTCTAAGAACTCTTCTGTCTCCGATCTCTCCTTCGAGCCCCTTCCCATCTCTGACCATTTCCTTGCCACCTTCAACCTCTCCCATTTCTCCCCCTCCTCTTCCCCATCTCCTTGTCCCTTCCGCGATCTGCAGGCTATTGTGCCCCAGGACTTTGCCTCTTCCCTCTCTCTTCTTCCCTCAGTTTTCTCCTCCTCCTCCCCCGATTCTGCCATCTCCGCCTTCAACTTCTCTCTCACCTCCACCCTTACCTCCCTTGCCCCCTCTCCTCACGCCCAGCTCATTCCCGTAACCCTCGTCCTTGGCTCACCCCTACCATTCGCCATCTCAGCTCCTGCATCCAGGCTGCTGAACGCTTCTGGCGCAAATCCCACTACCGCACTGACTTCCTCCACTTCAAATTCTGCCTCTCATCACTCAACTCTGCAATCTCCTTCCTAGACAGCAGTGCTAAGCCTCACGCATTGAGTCCTGCTCCCAGGACCCTCACCGCCTCTTTTTCACCTTTCCCTTCTCAACCCACCCACCCCCTGTCCTCCTCCTCCCTCTTCTCTCTCTGCTCAGTATCTTGCTCTCTTCTTCACCTCTAAGATTGACAAGATCCGCCTGGAAATCGCTTCCAAGTCCTCTCCCCCTAACACTATCCCCACCTCCCTCCTGTCCTCCTTCCCTCCCACCTCCCTTGAGGAAATCTCCTCCCTGCTCACCTCCTCCAACCCCTCCACGTGCCCCCTGGACCCCATTCCTTGCCGCCTCCTGACTTCCGTTGCTTCCACCGTCACCCCTCCCCTCCTGCATATCATCAACCTCTCCCTCTCTACCGGCTCCTTCCCCTCTGCCTTTAAACACGCCACTATCTCCCCCATCCTCAAAAAGTCCACTCTGGATCCCTCTGAACCCTCTAATTACCATCCTGTCTCACTCCTCCCTTTTGTTTCCAAACTCCTTGAATGGGTTGTCTACTCCCGTTGCCTCGACCTCCTCTCCGCCAACTCCTCTCTTGACCCCCTCCAATCTGGCTTCTGCCCCCTTCACTCCATTGAAACCGCTCTTGCTAAGATCACCAATGATCTTCTTGTGGCTAAATCCAACCACCTCTGCTCTATTCTTGTCCTCCTTGATCTTTCTGCTGCCTTTGACACTGCTGACCACTTGTTCCTGCTTGAATCGCTTCACTCCCTGGGATTCCGGGACTCTCACCTCAACTAGTTCTCCTCCTACCTTTCTGACCGCTCCTTCAATGTTTCTCTTCCTAACTCCTCCCCCTCCATCTCCCTGCCTCTCTCAGTCGGGGTTCCCCAAGGCTCTGTCCTTGACCCTCTCCTCTTTTCTATCTACATCCAGTCCCTAGGCAAACTCATTGCTTCCCATGGTTTCCAATACCACCTATACACTGACAACACTCAACTTTCTCTCTCCACCCCTTCCCTCTTCCCAAGCTCATCTCACCAACTGTCTTTCCGATATCTCTGCCAGGATGTCTAAACGCCAACTTAAACTGAACATGCCTAAAACTGAATTCCTTATCTTCCCTCCCAATCCTTCCTCTCCCTCTTCCCTGTCAATTGCCATTGAAGGGGTCTCCATCCTCCCTGTACCCCAAGCCCATAGCTTGGGCTTCATCTTCGACTCGCACCTCACCTTCAAACTCTACATTGACTCCATGGCCAAATCCTGCCACTTCTCCCTCCACAACATTGCTAAGATCCACCCTTTTCTGTCTATCTCCTCTGCCGAAACTCTCATCCACGCCCTAGTCATCTCACGCCTTGACTATTGCAACCTCCTCCTCGCTGGCCTTCCCCGCTCTCACCTTGCTTCCCTCATCTCTATTCAACACTCTGCTGCCAGGATCATCCACCTAGCCCATTCCTTTGACCATGTACAGCCTCTCCTCTCCTCCCTCCACTGGCTTCCCCTTCCTGAGCGTATACTGCACAAACTCCTCGTCTTCACCTACAAAGTCCTTCATAACCTTGCTCCCCCCCTACCTCTCTGCCCTGATCTCCCTCCGAACCCCTGTTCGAGGACTCCACTCCTCTTCCATCCCCTCCCTCACCCTCCCACACCTCCCTTGTTCCTCCAACTGCCTTCGTCCCTTCTTCCTCACTGCCCCGCATGCCTAGAACTCCCTCCCTGCCCTCGTCTGCCTTGCCCCCACCCTCCACACCTTCAAGTCCCTCCTCAAAACCCACCTCTTCCACTTCGCCTTTCCTAACTCCTGCTAATCCACCCAGGATTATCCCCTATCTGTTATCTGCAAACTCCTATTTACTGTAAGCAAGCCAAGAATGTGTACCTGAGTTCTCGCATTCTCGTGAATGTTACATCCCTTGTCTCTCCCTCTGTTCCCCCTTCCCTGTCTCCCCTCCCTCTGTCTTTAGATTGTAGGCTCTCGGGCAGGGACCGTGTCTATTTTATTATCTGTAAAGCACCAGGTACATTTCTGGTGCTATATATAAATGCTAATAATAATAATAATTAATAGGATCAACAGGGTTGACTGCCCCGATCCAATCCATGGTGAAGGTCATTGACCAAGACTACAAGTGCAGTCTCAGTGCCATAACCCGAGTGAAAGCCAGACTGCGAGGGATCCAGAAAATCAGTGTGATCCAGGTGCTCCTGAAGCTGCTGCACCACTACCCATTCAATAACCTTAGAGACAAGCCGATAGCTATCAAGGGAGTCAACATCAAATGATGGTTTTTTGAGCAGAGGCTGCACCACAGCCTCCTTAAGGCGTTCTGTCCTCCTTTAGGGAGGCATTGACTACGCCGCAACCAATGACCCCAGTGTCTCCTGACTGGCCTTGACCAGCCAGGACGGGCATGGATCAAGTTCACAAGTCATGGTCCGAACAGCCCCAAGTACATCAGCGGAAGAAACTGATGGAAAATGATCCCATGAAAAAGGATAAGCCAGACCATCCATAACCTCTGGTTCACCTATCACATCAAATGCAGCGTCGAAGTCATGGTGAATGCGAGTGATTTTATCTGCAAAATAGTTGACAAACATGTTGCAGCGAGCACTGGACGGCTCCAGTTCCAGGCGGAGACAGGTCGGACTGACCAGCCCCTTCACCACCTGGAAAATCTCAGCTGGACGCATCTTTGCAGACATATGCAGGCAGCAAAGAAACCTTTCTTTGCTGCCCGCACAGCTACAGCCTAGGCTCTTCAACTAGCTCTATGCCACAATTTCCTGCCAGGCGGCATGTCACTTTGAAGGGCTGCTGGGTGATTAGATATTTTAAACAGCCTTTAATGTGATAAGACTGCCTTCTTTTCTAGTAAAATATTTATCTGATAACACAATTTCTTGCTGTCTGTTCTGCCTTTCTATTTCTCAGCAGGAGAAGAGAGCTGCATAGTGTCCATAAAGCTAGACAGCAGTTTGTAAGACTGCCATACCAGCTGTAGCAGCGGGTGTTCTCAGGTGTGACGTTCTCAGGTGTGACGCTGGCACGGAGTAGTCCACTTTAGCACGTATTAATCCAGGTGCCAGTGTCACATTTTAAATGGGCTGCCAGATATTACCACAGTCAGGAGCCAGCCGGCAGACCCAGAGTAAGTTGGGCTATCACGTCTGATAGCCCGCTACACTCCACGCGAGTGGAGTGGCAGCAGGGGACGGGCACCATGGCGGCTATCACTGGCCTCCATGGATGGCTGTCAGCCAGAGTGTGTGGGTGCTGCATACACCATGAGGTTGGGGATGTGCAGACGCACATTTGTGCATCGCCCGGCTGGAGTGATGACGGCCTCCACTGCCTGGAGAAGTTTGTGGCAGTGGTAAGCAGCCGTCATATCTAAAAACACCCAGTGTGGCTGGATGGCCAAGCTATGCAGCTGGTATGCCAAATGATCTGGGTTCTAGCTTGCCCTCTATTTTTGTGCCTCCTGTTCGTTAGCTTCGTTTAAAAAATAAATGAAGGACCATACTGCGCTTACAAAGGATTAGCTGTCTTATTGGGCAATATGCAGGGTCCTCTTGGTGCCTGAAATAAAAGTAACACCCAGCCCTGCCTCCTGTAGCTCTGGTTAACAGTGAAAAGGTGATTGATAAGACAAGAGGCTCAAACCTATTTTGTGAGGGTGAGAGATCCTTTTTCTTTAATTTTTCTTTTTATAGTAACAATGATACAAGGCTTCTGTTCTGTGTAGTACAGAACAATGGTGGAGTTCTCATTTTGTGAAAAAGCAAATGTTTGAAAAATGGAAGAAATTGCACATACATATAATAATCCCCTTATCTAAACTGGATTTGAATCCTTGACCTTCCACTTTCTGTTTCACAGCTCTTCCACCTGATCTACATGAGCAACTGCCAATTCCCCCTTCTAATTCAGTCACAGAAAAGAGCTTTATATATTGCTCACTTAAATTGCTGTTTTTTAGTCCCTTACTATGCACTACCAGTGTGGCTCTGTGGTCATGCTTTGGGAATCATGGGGACATCCACAGGAACCAAGATGCTCCTTCTCGCCCCTCCCCCTGCCCCCCATAGTCCATCCTTTTTATGGGATACCTTGAAGAAGCTTTCCTAGGAAAATGTACCACCAAACCTTTCCTGTACCTGAGATTTATAGATGACATCTTTCTTATATGGACTGAAAGCCTGGATTCTCTATTAGAATTTCATCAAAACTTCAACAAACATCACCCCTCAATTAAACTTACACTGGGACATTCCTACAACAAGATCAATTTCCTGGACACCAGAGTCAGCATAAACAATGGAACCGTACAAACAACAGTATATAGGAGAAACCTATGGACCACCATATATATCACCACAGATCCAGCAACCACCCTACACACACCAAGAAATCAGTCATCCATAGCCGAGCTCTCAGATACCAAAGAATCTACTCAAATGAGAAGATCCACAATATTTATATTTATTTATTTAGTCCCACGTATATACCACCCTTCCTGCAGAGGCTCAGGGCTGCTTACAATAATAAAAACAGTAATACAAAATCATTAAAAATAAACAAACAACAACAATAATAAATCCCCTTAGTACCCCACCCAACGTTCCCCTACACCTCTTAATACCCCACCCAGCTCTTGCCTACACCCACCCAATCCCATCCAACCTTATCTCCGCCAGCCAAATGCCTGGCCAAATAGAAAGGTCTTACATTGTTTCCAGAAGATGAACAGGCTCAGTTATAGGAGGACTCCCAAGGGGAGGGAATTCCATAATTGCAGGGCAGCCACCAAGAATGCCTCCCTGCACACCCTAGCTGTAAAAATACATCGGAGAGAGAGCACCTTCAAGAAAGCATCCCAGCTAACCTCAGGGGCTATGAGGGGACAAGAGGGAGGAGGTGGTCTTTCAGATACCTGGGGTCCAAGCCATTTAGGGCTTTATAGGTTAAAACCAGCACCTTGAATTGTCCCTGAAACACTATCGGCAGCCAGTGCAGACTATGGAGCACCAGTGTAATGTGATCCCAGCAACCCATCCCGACCGAAGATAGGTCACTGCGTACTGCATCAACTGCAGCTTCCAAACAGTCTTCAAGGGCAGCCTCCAGTCTCAAGGTTATGAAGGCATGGATGATGGTGGCCAGATCTGAATCTGATTACAACAGTTGCAGCCTTCTCACCAGATGTAATTGGTGAAAGGTACTTTGGGTCACCAATGCAACCTGACAATCCAGATGCAACAGTGGATCGAAGAACACCTCAAGGCTGCAAATCCGAGTGGTCAAAGGAGGATAGACCCCATCAATAGCAGGCATCCGTATGTGTCCCAGATCACATTGCCAACCAACCATCATCAACTCGGTGTTGTCTGGATTCAGTTTCAATCAGCTCGCCAGCATCCAGTCCCCAATGGCAGCAATGGGTAAGGGCCTAGACTGCAGGATGTGGGTCCAATAAAAAGGAGAGATAGAGCTGGGTGCCATCAGCATATTGATGGAACTTGACTCCAATCTCCAAACTATCTCACCCAGGGGACTCAAATACACAAAAATTGGTCACCTACCTCAGTGAATTTGTTTCTCTTCTTTTCACCTGTCAGTGCTCCGCACGGGTAGCTCTGCGCGTGGCCGACAGGAGGCAGAAGAAGAATTCAATGTGCGCATGTGCAGCTACCCTCCTCTTCAGTCGATGACCAAGCCGAGGATAGTGTCCTTTGTCTGGAAAACTCATACACACTCATTAATGATCATGCCCCTTAGGGGCCTAAACAGACTATAATTGTAACTTGAACTGAGAAAAACTACGGTCTGAACTGAAAACCCAACATTCTATGAGAGTTGTCAACTAACACCACTGAAGTGGAACAAGGTCAGGGAACATTAAGCTGGCAGATAAAATAAGGAATTGGAATATGACTCCCCATCCAGGTAAGAACTGTTTGACAGGGAGGGCCGGAGCACTGACAGGTGAAAAAGAAGAGAAACAAATTCACCGAGGTAGGTGACCAATTTTTGTTTCTCCTTCTGTCCCCTGTCAGTGCTCCGCACGGGATGTACCCGAGCCCGGAAACTATGGGTGGGAGCAAACAGCCCTGGGAACCTCCAGAACCGCCTGCAAGACCCTCCTGCCAAACGCGGCATCCGCGGACTTGAAAACGTCCAATTTGTAGTGCTTGACGAAGGTATGCGGGGAGGACCAGGTTGCCGCCCTGCATATCTCCTCGTAGGATGCCCTAGCTTTGAAGGCCTGAGAAGTGGCAGCGCCCCTGACTGAGTGAGCCCATATCTGTAAGGGAGGAACCTTGTTCTTAGCCCTATAGGCTTCCATTATGCATTGTTTCACCCATTTGGAGATTAGCACCTTAGAAGCCTTTTTACCCCTGTAACTAGGCCTAATGTTAATGAACAGGGCAGAAGTAGATCTGATTCCCTGAGTCCTGTTAATGTATATCTTAAGGGCTCTCCTGAGATCTAAGGTATGCCAGACTTTTTCCCTAGGGTGAGAGGGCTTAGGGCAGAAAGATGGCAAGATTAACTCCTGAGCCCTGTGAAAGGTAGAGTTCACCTTAGGGATGAATGCCTCATCTAGTCTAAGAGTGACAGACTGCTCACTAAATGAACAGTAATTTTCATCTATTGATAGAGCTCCAAGTTCAGAAATCCTTCGGGCGGATGTAACCGCCACTAGGAAAACGACCTTAAGTGTCAATATATATAAAGATACATGTTGCATGGGCTCAAACGGGGCCCTCGTGAGTGCATCTAGAACCAGGCTAAGGTTCCACGACGGGCATCTGTGTACTACTGGCGGAGAGATATTACGTGCCGCCCGTAGAAATTGCCTAATATGTCTATGTGGCAAAATCTTCTTGTGGGAAATGGACTGCAATACGGAAGCAATGGCTGCCGACTGGCGAGCCAATGTATTGGGTCTTAGACCTTTCTCTAACCCCTCTTGAAGGAATTGTAGAATGTCCTGCACCCCAGCTTGTGTAGGATCCACCCCTTTGTTGCTTGCCCAGTGAGCAAAAGTCTTCCAGGAGGATCCATAGGCCCTTCTGGTGGCCGGCCGTCTAGCTTGCTGTAAGGTGTTCAAGACAGCGTCTGAATAGCCCCGTGCTCTCAACGCTGTGCGTTCAAGTGCCATGCTGTCAGCTGTAGAATGGCAATGTTTTCGCACCAGAGAGGACCCTGGGAGAGCAGGTCTGGTCTTAATGGAAGACGGAATGGGGTTTCCAAGCTCAGTTCCACCAGATCGGAAAACCATGGCCTTCGTGGCCAGAACGGAACAATCAGAATCACGTGAGCTTGCTCCCTGAAGATCTTGATCACCGTCCTGGATATTAACGGTATCGGTGGAAAAGCATACAGCAGGTCCTTTGGCCACTGTTGGTTGAGTGCATCCACCGCCTCCGCGTCCCCGTCCGCATACTTTGCCATGTAGCTTTGCACTTGTTTGGATTGGTTGCTTGCAAACAAGTCCATCACTGGTTGCCCGAACCTCCTCGTCACCGACTGGAATACTTCCGGGTGCAGGTGCCACTCGTGTGGGTCCAGTGTTTGACGACTCAACCAGTCCGCCTGGATGTTGTCTGCACCTCTTATGTGTAGAGCTTTTATTGATAGGAGATTGTGTTGAGCCCAGGTGAACAATTTCACCGCCTCCCGATGAAGTGCCTGTGCCCTGGATCCCCCTTGATGATTGATATAGGCCTTTGCCGTCGTGTTGTCGGTGTAGATCAGTATGTGTGAATTCCGTATGCTGGGAGCCAGCTGTATTAGTGCTAGGCGAATGGCCCTGAGTTCCAGAAAATTGATGTGCCGGGTTCGCTCTATGGGAGACCACAGACCTTGGATTGATGCGGCCCCCATCTGGGCTCCCCAGCCCGTCAGGCTGGCGTCTGTTGTCACGACTATGCGAGTGGGATCCGCCAGTGGAGTTCCGGAGCTGAACGTTGTTTCTCCTAACCACCAGGACATTGAGCTTTGAAAACCTCTTGGAATTTGGACCCATGGATTCAGACCATTCGTAAGCTCTTTTTGCATAGGCCTGAGCAGCTGCTGCAAGGGGCGAAGATGGAAGCGCGCCCATTGCACTTGCTTGGTGCAGGATACTAACAGGCCTAGCAACTGTGCTAGGCGTTTCAACCTTGCTCGGGGTTGAGCTGTCAGCTGGGTCACCATCCTCCTGATGCGTGTCTGTCTGTCCAGAGGTATGCGTGCGGTGCCTAAGGAAGTATCTATGAGTACTCCTAGGTGTTGTAGTTGTCGCGTTGGGATCAAGTGGCTCTTTGCCTTGTTGACTAGGAAACCATGGTTCTCTAGATAGTTGATTGTCTTCGCTACGTCTGCCATGGACCTCTCCCTGGAGTGGGCCCTGATGAGCAGATCGTCGAGGTAAGGGTAGATATGGACTCCTTCCTTCCGAAGATTTGCGATCAAGGGAATCAGGACCTTGGTGAACGTTCTCGGCGCTGACGAGAGGCCGAATGGTAGAGCCCTGAACTGGTAATGGTTCCCCTGATAGCAGAACCTCAGCCACTGGCGATGGTTGTCTGCTATTGGAACATGCAGATACGCATCCTGGAGGTCCAAGGCCGCTAACCAGTCGCCGTTCTTGATGACCTGACAAATCGTGGAGACTGTCTCCATTTTGAAACGTTGATATTTCACTGATTTGTTGAGCGACTTTAGGTCCAGCACCGCTCTCCAGGTCCCTTCCTTTTTGGGCACTAGGAAGAGGATGGAATATAAGCCTACACCCCTCTGGTTCGGGGGTACGTGTTCCACTGCCCCGATGGAGAGGAGTCTCTGTATCTCCTGGAGCATTGCGTGGTGCTTTTGAGGTTTTGTAGAGCGTGGAGATGCGATAAAACCCTGTCGTGGAATTCCTTTTAGATCTATGTTGTAGCCGTGAGTGACACAGTCCAGTACCCAGGCATCTGATATTGAATCTGCCCAGCAATTGGAGAAATGTTGAAGCCTGCCCCCTACTTGTATGGGCCCGGCCCAGTCATGCATCATGCTTTTTTGGTTGAGTGAAAGGTCTAGGGCGTTGCTTGTCCTGTCTGGGCCCCTGGCCTCTAGACCCTCTGCGGGAATTGAAACGGTTTGGCTGATCGAACCTGTACTGCCCTTGTCGACGAAAAAGGTTATACCCCGCACTGTATCCCCCTCTGCTCTTGAAGTAAGGGGTCCGAAAGGAAGACTTTCTTGTCACCATTTGCTGTAGGTTTCTTTGCTTTGCTTTATCATTGGCGTCTGCGAGGACACTGTCTAGGCATACACCAAATAACTTGAAACCTTTATAGGGGGAGGCAGAGAGCAAGTTCTTTGCAGTTGGGTCTCCCTGCCAGGTTCTGAGCCATAATTTACGCCTACCAGCTACTGCTGTTGACACCGCCCTTGCGGACCAAGCCATGGCGTCCACTGTAGCATCAGCAAGGAAGGCTGTTGCTAGATTAATACGAGCAGCAAGAATCTGAGCCCTTCTGTCAGAAATATTAGGGTCATGTGCTTCCTGGGTCCATGCCAATAAAGCTCTGGCCACATAGGAAGAGATGAGATTCACCCTCATTGCCGTGGAGGAACAGTCTAGACCCCTTCGTAAGGAAGTTTCTATGCCCCTATCCGTGGCATCCTTAGGATAACAATCCCCTTCTGTGGGGGGCACAGTTTGCTTAGCCACAGAGACCGCTGCTGCATCAACCTTTGGTTTTTTTAGCAATGGTTCCTTTTTTCTGGAGAGAGCATATAAAGAGGATTGAATCTTATTCATCCTCTTTGGTTTATCGGGTTGCTTCCACTCCTCCAATATGAGTTTCTCGAATGCCTTATCTAACGGAGCCCCCGAGTCTCTGCCATGGACAGAAGGAATGTAATCCCTATTATCCTCCTCTTGTGAGTCTGATGAGGCCTCCTTGGGGGGCTTCTCAACCAGTTTCAGTGTCTTAATCACTTGCATTATAAACTCATCCCTGCAGGCGAAGGGGAATTGTCTCTGCTTATCTCTGGGGTCAGTGTAGTCTGCGGAGGTCTGGTCATCCAGATCCTCCCAGTCCTGGTCAGATTCACCCTCTGACTCTAGGCCCAGGCCTGACTGGTCTTGCTCCCTAGGCCTCTTGGCTAGCACCTCAGAATCACTCCCATCAGAAGAGTGCTGTGGGGATCTGAGAAGATTAGTAATGGCGCCCCCTGGTGGCCGCTTGCCCCTCTTCACTGCTTTGCCAGTGGATTTTCCCGCTTTTTTTGCGATCGGGGCAGCGGGGGAGGGGATGCCAGGGCCTTTACCCTGCAATTCCCACAGCCTGTCTATGGATTTTTGCATCTTTTCAATGGATGCAGCCAGAGCCCCTACATCCATGGCTGGGGCTCCCTGGCCCTGCGTTGTCTCAGACGGCTCAGTCCCCTGCGCTCCCTCCATGCTGAGGCTGGCTAGCCCGAGGGGGGGGATAGGGCTGTCTAGTAGCCCTGAAGGTTTTTTAACTGATATGGCCCACTGGCCTACTCACGGTGTCCACGATTGCCTGAGGCGGCACCGGCACTGCGCGGCCCGACTCGCTCTCCGTGAGCGGTTGCGTGAGTGGGCGGGGTGGGGAAGGGACTCCGATTCCCCCGATCCCTTCAAACAGGTTCCCGGGCGCTTTGCGCGGCAACCTGGAGCGGCCTGACCCCCGTTCTCTCGTCCTTGAGGTGGCTGGGGGGGGGGAGTGACTGGGCTACTCCCCGCCGGCCCCGAGAGAGCTCCCAGGCGGTTTGCGCGGCAGCTTCTCTCTCCAGTATTTTTTTTTTTTTGAACCGGCGCCGCTCTGCCTGGTATCCCTAACCAGGGCTTCCCTCACGTCTTTCCTTCTTTTCTTTTCTTGTTTTTTTATTATTTTGCAGGAGCCCGATGGCTCGCCTCCTGAACAGCCGAAGGCAGAAGTTTCGACTGAAGAGGAGGGTAGCTGCACATGCGCACATTGAATTCTTCTTCTGCCTCCTGTCGGCCACGCGCAGAGCTACCCGTGTGGAGCACTGACAGGGGACAGAAGGAGAAACACTGATACTCACTTTGCCACACTAAAAACTGTTTTCACCAAACAAGGGTACTCCATCAGAGAAGTGGATTGTATAATAGAATGGACTACCCAAATACCTTGAGAGAACCTGCTACAATACAAACAGAAGTAATGCTCCAACCGCACACCTTCAGTTGTTACCTACCATCCCAAACTGGAACCCATACATAACATCATCAAAGAACTCCAGTCTATACTGGATGGGGACCAACTCCTGAAAAATATCTTCCCTGAACCTCCCTCTTCTGGCTTTCAAACAACCTCCTCTCTCAGCTAATTGTCTGGAGCAAATGCCCAACCACCCAGGTCACCAATACCCCTACAGGAACAAGGCCTTGCTGGAAGAAGAGATGAAAAATGTGTCTCAAATCTCTACTGCGAACAGCATCCAGACATCCCATGGAAATATATTCAGAATAATAGATTACTCTATTTTCTTTCTGATTCAGATCTGGCCATGGTCATCCATGCTTTCAGCACCTTGAGGCTAGATCACTGCAATGTTCTCTACATGGGGCTGCCCTAGGTGACTGTTTGGAAGCTGTAGCTGGTGCAGAATGCAGCGGCTCAGCTCCTTTCGGGGACGAGTCACCAGAAGCACATTACACCATTGCTCCAAGGTCTGCACTCAGGGGCGAATTGGCCATTCAACCTACCGGGAAGATTCCTGGTGGGCCGGGCCGATAGGGAGGGCCGGTCCCGCCACAGTTTTGGGTTTTTTGTTGTTTTTTTTAAAAAAAATTCAACAAAAATTTTTTTTTCAGGTCCCAAGTCCCGGCCGGGCAAGCCCCTGCCCCCTTCTCTCTCCTTCTCCCGGCCGGAAGTTGCTTAAAGCAACTCTCGGGAGAGAGAGCGCACAGGCTCTTGCAGCGTAGGCGAGAGGCTGGCCCAGCCAGGCTGGCTGGGATGTCTGTGCTGTGCAGCAGCTGAGGGGCCAGGCGCAGCAGAGCCAAGTGGAGCCTGGCAGCAGTGGAGGAGGAGGAGCAGGCTGAGCGGCGGCGGACAGACCAGGAGAGCGGCAGCCGGCAGTGCTGGGATGGAGGCTCGGTGGGTAAGGGCCGGGGGGTGGCGGCATGGTGCGGGGTGGTTAGGCTGGGGGTGCACCTGCTGGCCTCGTGGGTGGGGGTTTGTACTGCGCCTGGCTGAAGGGGGCCTGCTTGGGATGCCTGGGACGCCTGACTGGGGGGGGGGCTTGGGGGGTCTGGGCCAGGCTGGGGAGGGATTGGGGGGGCTGTCTTGGGGGGCCTAGGCCGGGCTAGGGGGCCTGGCTTGTGGAGCCTGGGCCGGGCTGGGGGGCCTGGCTTGGGGGACTAATTCTCCCCTTAGTCTTCTCTTTGCTAAGCTAATCCTTCAAGGCTGTTCCTTCAAGGCTGTTCCTTAATTGTGTTCCAGTGCAGCATTATTACTACAGGTGCAAGGAATGACGCCTTAATATTCAATAATGTAGATATTGGAAGTCTGGTATCAATTCTCCCCTTAGTCTTCCCTTTGCTAAGCTAAACACAGGGT
>QEPC01008061.1:2418686-2433332 GCA_003113815.1 Sphenodon punctatus | reverse complement strand
CATTCCTTCAAGGCTGTTCCTTAATTGTGTTCCAGTGCAGCATCATTACTACAGGTGCAAGGAATGACGCCTTAATATACAATAATGTAGATATTGGAAGTCTGGTATCAATTCTCCCCTTAGTCTTCCCTTTGCTAAGCTAAACACAGGGTCTGTGGAATACTAGTGCAGCTGGTGTAGGGATGAAGAAGCCTTACTGTAGGATGCATAGCAAGGGGCAGAGTGATTTTTCAGCTGTGGGCCACTGAGTACTGAAACTGAGTGATTTGGGGAGCTAGAGCACTGAAATGAGGGCCAGTACCCCCCCCCACTGGCAGTCTCCCCCCTGCCATCCCCCCATAACCTCCCACTCACCCCTGCCATGCTGCTGAGGATCTGAACCTGGAGATTCAGCTGTGATAGGCCCCAAATCTGGTGCACTCTGCCTGCCCCCAAGCCACACCCCCTTAACTAATTTCTGGCGCCCCGGCAGCTTTGCCGCCAGCACAGGGCCACTAAGAGTATATTCTCCCGGGCCACATTGATTTCCCAATCCCCCTCTTTCTGCACTGGCTGCTATAGCTTTACGGGCACAATTCAAGGTGCTGATTTTGACCTTTAAAGCCCTAAATGGTCTGGGTCCCATATATTTGAAAGACCACCTGTCCTACCACATCCCTTTGTGGCCCCTATGGTTGGCCAGGGGTACCCTATTGCGCATTGCATCTGTTACCCTTGTCCGTGGGGTGGGGTTGCACAGTTCTTGGTTGCGGCCCCCACGTTGTAGAACTCCCTTCCCCAGGAGGTTTGCTTGAGCCCAAACCTGGCTTTCTTGCAAATGCGGTGCAAAACTTTTTTATTTGGAAAAGCATTTGGCAGGCAGGGATAGTTGGGGTTTGGTTGGGGTTTTGGTTGGGGTTGTGGGGGAGGTCAGGGGTTTGAGAGGAGGGTGTTTTTATTGTATGTATTTGAATGTTTTTAACTTTGTGTGCGGGTTGTGAGCCACCCTGAGCCTTTTGGGAATGGCGGCATAAAAATTTGATTGATTGATAAATAAATAAATGGGACCTACTAAAAATCTGGTATACCTCATTCAGTGCACTAAATGCCCACATAGGAACTATGTAGGTGAAACCCACCAACCCTTGCACAAAGACATGAACTCGCACAGAAAAAAGATCATGGGCAAGAACACGGATTCTACCGTTGACATTCACTTCTCACAAAGTGATCACTCTATTTCTGACCTCTCTGTCCTTGTTTTAAAAAGAAACCTATGCAACACCTTTAAAAAGCGAGTCTGGGAACAAAAATTCATAGCTCTGCTAGATACAAAGAAAAATGGACTCAGTTTGGACATGGGTTTCACAAACCATTACAGAAATGTGTAAGTCTAATGACAGTCTACAGTTACAGGGAGCTTTAAGTTTACTTACTATGAGCAGCTCTTTCCCAATCCGCCTCTTTCTGCACTGGCTGCCTATAGCTTTACGGGCACAATTCAAGGTGCTGATTTTGACCTTTAAAGCCCTAAATGGTCTGGGTCAGTGGTCTTTGCACTGACCAGATGAAAGGCAATACTTGCCAATAAAAGAAGTAATTTCATATGGTCATCAGTTTGCTTGTTACCTATGCACGATACATGTACTTTTACAAATTTCCTGCAGGGCGTTGGGAATATTCTTCAGTAGGATACGCAACCAAAAAACTTCATTGGTCAAGGCAAGGTTGAGTGGAGAAAGAAGATACATTAACTGACCAGGCTTTTTTTGCTTTGTAACATGTGGCAAAATTAATTACCAGGCATTTAAATTTCCAGCCAAATGTTTTGTGATTACTGGGTGGTACCTGGAAACTTATGTTGGGGAAAAAAAAGGTAAGTGTGAAGTTGGTTACCCATGTATTTTTTTCCTCATACTTTCAATAGATATTTTATATTTATCTATACAAATGAGTAATAATTATTACTACAGGTATGTGTGTCTGCAAAACTACATTTTAAAAAAGTAAATGGAATTCCTTTTATTGCCAGCAAATGTCCCTATCAAAGGTGAATATTGCTACAGTAAACAACAGAAATATAAAAACAAAAAGTAATTACCTTTCTAGTTAAAAGATAAATATTAAATTAAGCATTGATACAGATTGAAAGTACTGATTTTTCAGAGGTAAACACTGGTAGAACAATTCTGATGGTTCCATTGAGATTGCAAAAATGTATCAAAACCACCACCCCTCTTTTTCCAGCATCCGCTTGTATTATTTGTTAATCGTTTATAAGCTGTAAAGATGGTAAAGCAGCGATGGGAATTTTTTTGCCCATTCATGGGCACTTTTGCCTATTTAGAAAAGGCTTGCGGACCAAATAAGGACCAAGGGATTTTGTTGCTGGGAGCAGGGGTTAGGGAGTAGCTGCTTAGGGGGCATGCTCAAGGCAGAAGAATGAAACAAAGTAACTGAAGGAACACATTTGGGTGAAGGACGTAGAGATGAGAGTTTGCACTGAGAGGGGAAGTGCTGAGATGTACGCTCAAGGGTAGGGGATAGATTTCCGTATACATTACCGTTTCTTCTGTGACTGAAATTACCTCATTAAATTCTCCATTTGGAAGGACAGGCCACATGTATGTCAGCTTGTTCCACAAAGGATTTTCTACTTTGGAATGTTTCCACTGGCCTGGTTTGCTTAGTCCTTCATGTTTTATGGCCCATCTAAAAATGAGAGAGAATGGAACTATTTTTTTAACAAATATATATGTAAACGGCGAAAAAATTTTAATCAATGAAATCACACCTTCTTGTCTACAGATAAATCCAGAAGAAGCTCAAAATATGGATATACTTTTGGTTGAGCTTGAAACTCAGATGAACACTCCTGAGCTTGGCAGCTTGAAATCCAGATTTCAAGTTCATGTTTTGCAAATTTTTGTGTGTTTACATTGGGTATAAACACAGATATAAGCTGTGAAATTCAGGCCCTGATCCACCAACCGACAAAATGTAGGTGTACCCAGTCACAGGATCCATAAGCATTTGCAAGGTTCAGTTCTCTTCTTCTGACCCTTCTTCAAAAATATTGCTTGGGAATCTAGAGACCTGGTCTTATTCTCTTTATGGATCTGCTCTTATTCACTTCAATGGGGTTCACACCAATACAGACTTTTAGGATTGGGCTGTATGTTCACAAAATGTTTTTATGATCAAGGCTATGCAGTGCATCCTATGTTATACTTCAGAATCATTTTTATATCATGATTAAATAAGTACTAGATAAAAGTTATTAGCAGCTATGAATTAAAAATGTTAGTGGGTGAAAACAAATGAGAAAGTACCCATGTTAACATGCGAGTCACATGCTTGTTAGTTTATGCACCACCAAATGTTTGCCAATGTCCACCCTAGGGCGGGTGACTGGCTGCTATTGGATACGTGGGCCAGAGAAGGTTGGCAACACAGCCTGGGCCAAGGCCCAGGCACCCATGCTAACATGGCTTCTCCCGTCTGTTATGACCTGCCCAGCCCCACCATGGGGGAATGTCCGCTGGGACCAGATTGCTGCAGGTGAAAAGCCCAGAGCAGCAAATTGAGTGACTGTGCCCCAACGCCCCATCACATGAGATGACCCTTACACCTTTAAAGAGAACAGGCAGCAAAGGCATGACCGTGTTTGGCATCCCTGGTCTGAAAAAAAATCAACACAGGGCTTAGGCTTAGGCTTTCAAACTCCTTCAGAAAATTAAGTTTTTTTAAAATATCAGAGACTCCGGGAAGAAATACTTCAGTGCATCATAACTCCATTTTAGGATGTCCAGTCAGTTAGTAAGACAGCATAAAATACCATGCTAATCTATTAAAAGGAAGCAAGACAGAAACTGAGGTGGCTGTCACCAAGAACCACCAGTGAAATGCAGAACGTGATCCTATACAAGACTTTATTCTGCTACCCTACACAAGGCTGTATTTTACTATATAAGGCCCAGATCCTGATCCTTCCACAGACTGTAAATTGGTGCAGTCGTCAGCCAATAGGCAATGCACTGCATTATCAAGAAGTAATACCTTCTGTAGAATTTTACCCCAAGCAAATTTCCTATATAAGGACAGCCTGACATTTGTCAGTCAGGAAATGTTTGCACATTTTGCAAAAAAATGGTTTTAGTGAAGAGAGAATTTGGAATTTTGGAAGTAGCTTATTGTTGAAAAACCACTGAAATATAACCCCTACCAAATGACTTGGGGTTAGAATTACAGACTCATAATTTAGTTCTGGGCTGTGCCTTAAGAACAGGGAAGCACACGTAAGGTACAATTCGGTCATCAATGTTTACTTTGGTGGATTTAAGACAGTTGATTATTATTTAATTTTTAATGGCTTTGTTTTCATTGTGTATATAATTAGAATTCGAATTAAAGAATAAAAATAATTTTCAAGCCTAAGGCTCTTTTAGATTCAACTCACATATCAGTGGGTCTGTTCTGCCAGGTTTTGTGTATTATTGTTAATGAACATTCACAGCATACACCAAAAAGGCTACACCGAAAGTGCTATTAAGCTGCCAAGATTCAGCACAGTGTGAATTTTCATAGCCAAGTTATAAACCCTTGATAATTGTGTTTTATAAATGAAAAGCTGACAGATCCTTTACTGTAATGGCATTAATGGGTGCAAATATAATGACTGTATATGTGTATAAAATAAATTATTCCCTTACAGCATTTCCTGTGTTTGCAGTCTCACTTATCTTCAAGGGATCCAAAGTTCAATAATTCCCTTTAGTCACCACTAGGTGGAGACAGCAATACATGAAATGCCCACTGACAGGCATTTTCCCAAATACACATCACAGTTACTTATAGGTAAGGTTATTTCATTTCACTATTCAGTGTATTATGGACTACCCTGATGCAATTGTATTTTCCCCCAGATGTCTCACAGAAAGTACAATAAAACCACTCATATCCTAGATAGCTGATAAATCTCTCTCTCACACACTCACACACATACACACACCTATGTCAAGGCAAGGTTAAAAACAAACTGGAAGAATTTTTCCCCCAGAACAGTATGCATGCTAAGATTCTGAAAAAGGCAATCTGTCCATATTAATCATGGGATACTAACTTTTTCTTAGTTTGTTAGAAAAATTAGAAGGAGCTTTAACAAAATCTCAGTCTTTATGCCACACCATAGAACCCTTCAAACCTGGAAAATAAGCTTTCCTTAATTCTTTGTCTTCTCTTAGTGGACTGAGTCTCTGGGGCCTTACTTACATTTTTAAAAGGGGGTTGTCCTTGGGGTGGGGTGGCACAATTTAAGTGCCCAATGTGAGGCACTCTAAAGAGGTCTGGTTTAATATCAGAGCCTGGATGCTCAGTGAGTTCTGAAACGAAGGCAATATTTTAGACATCTTAAACTGTAAGCACTGAATCACACGCTGTATTTGAACATTCAGACCTTCACCTCAAGGAAAACAAATTAATGAATTGGGATCATGGGTGTCAGAAGGCATATGTAGGGCACGCAAGTGTGTTCACTCAAAAGGTGGCAGCAGATCACTCCTCAGTGGGTGAGTGGCAGTCGTAGAAGAGTCCCAGAAGTAAATGGATCTGGCTACTGCTGCTACATTTAGTTCAAGGACCAGGCCAGTGGGGGAACAGGGACAGGAAGAGCACAGCTGAAGCCAGTGAGTGTGGCCCAGGAAAGATCAGCCAGATCTGGGTAATAGAAGGACTGAGGGAGAGAGAAGAAAGGAAAATGTTGTGAGATTGTAGGCATTTTATTTAACTTAGAGCGTTTTCAAACAAGACACTCCTCCACCCACCTCCCACCCACTATACATGTTACAGGGTACCCATAGGGCAACACTGCAGCCCTGCAACATGTATAGTGGGTGGGAGGTGGATGGGTAGTGGGTGGAGAGTGTCTTGTCTGAAAATGGCCTTAGTTAGACATGGCCAAGGCAGGAGCTTTTGGGTTAATGGAGCACTATACTAGACTGGTAGCACTAAGTATAAAGCTGGGATTCCTAGCTACAGCTCACAGTAAGGAGAAATAATTGACCCACAATTCTTCTTTTATGAAGCCATTGAGGACTGTTGCTCCAGCTCTCTGATTTGTAGTGGAAGAAAGTTACAACACTTCTAAGATACTGGTGGTACGGTGATGGAAAGTGGACCGTCTAAGTTCAACTGCTGCCCTTCTTGCAATGAGTTCACAATTCAGCAAGATACAAAAGCTCACTGTAGTAAAACTCAGGAAACCAGCACACGTGTTTACATCTATGGTCACAAATGACTACTCTGTATTAGTATTGTACATCCATGTTGACAGTCTAACAGATCAGTGTAATGTACAAAACAACTACGCAACAAAAATGACTGCATTCATGCTGTCTTAATAACAATAGTGTAAAAACGAACACCACCTCAAATTCTGAGGGATTCACAGGTGTGAAGCTCAATGAAACAATCCCATCACAAAACCAAAGTTAAAGGAGGGTTGAGGGTTCCTTTGTTCTTTTTTCTTCTTCTACAGAAATGTAATCTCCCCTGAGTTTCACTCTTGGGGATAAGAGGGACTTCCCAAAGGAAAAATATGAGATTTAAACTGCAATGGGAACAGTGATAAAGTCAAATTCAAACACAAATAGAATAGCAAGGTTTGTTCATATACTTGAAAAAATACAGAGGAACAATTCTGTTTAGCAATCTCCTCTGTAGAACAAGTAAAGATGCAAGGAGAAAACTGTCCTGAAAATTGGTCAGCTTTGGGAGCAGAGGAGGAGAGATTTGGTCTCCTTTCTCCTTATTGCATGGCCAAATGAGATGGGGTTTGTTTTGGGGAGCCAAATCTTTGTCATGAAGCAGAGATTCCCAAACTGTGGGTAGGGACCCCAAGGTGGGTCACACCTTCCATGGACGGGATTACGTACACCACAATTTGATATACTTTGCATGTCTGTTGGTGTCTGTTGTCACAGATTATACTTAAGTCTCAAAATGGGATATCACAGGTAAATTTTGGATAATTTCAGACGAAATGAGACCACGGTCAACCACAGTGAATCCCCGTGGTGGCTGTTTGTCCCGTTACGTCTGTTTGATTCTCACCAGATGTTCACCCCGGTGAATCACTGGCGGGAATCAAAATAGCCATGATTCTGGACCTTCGGCTGCCCAGAGGTCCAGAATCGTGGTGGGATTGGACCCCAACCGTGATCGCATTGGCCACGATCCGGGATGGGCCAAAGGTAACATCTGTTACCTTCAGCCTGGCCAGATCATGGTCCCGACCACAGGATGGGATCGGGCGCAGCGGCTGGATTGGCTGCTGCGCCCGCCCATCTCCCGGAGGGCGGGCGGCTGGGGGAGCGTGGGGGGGTGGGGCTGTGTGACTGCACGTCACGCCATGCAGCCCCACCCCCTCCCCGATCCCCGGTAGGAATCAGACCGGCACGTCTAAAGGATGGCCAGACTGATTCCTGACCGGGATCCGAAATGGATCCCGGTGCGTTGCTCAGCGTGGCGAACCTCCAGGCCTGGCACATCTGAAATTACCCTTTGGGGAACAAAAGCCATAACATCGGTACTCCGCTCTCTGCACTGGATGCCTATAGTCTTCCAGCCCTTCTGTGACCGGGTCCTGTATCGGCGGCAGCAGCAGCAGTGTTGGTGGCAGTGACGGCAACCCGGTGAGCTGCTCAGGGATGGTGGTGGGGGCGGCTTGTCATGCACTTCTGTGGCTTTTGACTGTGCCGGGCTCGGAAGTCCAGCCCGTGCACCCAGGCCCCACCCCCCCTCTTCCAGGCAGGGGAGGGGGAAGATGGTACCAGGGGGGCAGGCAGCACAGCCCCTCGGCAACCGGGTACTGGATTGGCAGCAGTGACGGCACCCCGGTGAGCCGCCCAGGGATGGTGGTGGGGGTGGCTTCTGGATCCTTTTAGTAGATTATTAATTGCTATGATCTTATTGTATTTATATTGTTATATTGTAGTTTTATTTATGTTGTGCACCGCCCTGGGCAGGAGGGAATGATCTAGACATTTTTAAAAAATAAATAAATAAAATAAATAATGCTTTGTGGTATATGGAATGACGAACATGGGATGCCTTGTAGATGACTGATGATGACAATTTTAACAAGACAGGCCGTGAAGTTGGTTTCCACTTGGATAAATGTGCCTTGATATGGCCAGCCAGGTCATAGCAATGGGAAACATAACTGGACAGTTATTTAAGAATAGTCTTCTTAGAAGCATTGCCCCAATGAATTTTAAACAAATAAACCAAAAGTAGCTCTGAGTGTTTTCCTATTAGAACTTTCTTTGCACTGAGTTTGTTTTTAAAGGGTTTTATTGTGATGGGTACGTGCACGCCCTGCCTATGCAAGTCTATGTCTACAAGAATCCATTGTACTTACAGCCTGAAGTCTATGTCTGTAGCCAAGCCCCAATCTATTCTCCCAAGTGATTGATTCTCTCTGGTGTAGATTCCTCAGCTTTTTCTTTAAGCATATTTTTTTTTTTTTAAAACAAAGAGGTTGTATAGACTTCCTGGTGCTTGTCCAAAGGAAGAGTAGAGCAGGGAAGAGGCCTTCTTTTCTTCCAAAATTCAACCAACCCTTTGAATTACAGTCACAGAAGTGCATGACAGCTTGTTACCTATTCATCTGAATGAATCCCTGAGCTGAAACAGAACTTTGGTGTGCAGTAATGTAAATGTAGCTTTGCTTCTGTTTAGGTTCCTCAAATTAAGAGTTGGAGAAAGAACTTCCAGGAATCTTGGGGATTAATACTTTCTGTATTGCCTTAAAGACAAAAGTGAATTGTTTGGCATATCGCATTTACAATATGCGATTCTTTGGCCCCAAACAGAGTGAACAAACACCACAATCCTATAGGAGAGGGGACCTTGTGTCAGCTCTCTCTCAGTGGCAGCCCTTATAGATTTCTGAACTAGAACCAAATCAAACCCAGCTATCCAAGCCAGTGTCTGTAAAATCTATGTGTCTTGTCACAGCCTCCTGGAAAAACTGCTATTTGGTGTTCTTCTGTGGAAATACCATCAGTGGAGACTTTGAGGATGGTGCTTGATTCTTTTCTGTTTTGACTAACTTTTTCTAAGGCCTCCCCCACATACAGAATGAATTCTTTTGTAAGCCATATGACTGAAGTGCTGAAAGGAAGTTTGTTGTGTGGGAAGGAATGTTTTCATTGCAGGAAGTTGGTAGCAAAAGGTTGTCCTTTGCTACACATTCAAAATGTGCTGTGGCTTGTGAGTGGAGTCAAATTACCACCCGGGGAAACAAAGAGTTAAAAGAATTAAGGCTTTTAAACATGAAAACGAAGAAGACCTTTTCATTTCCTACCAAGCAACAATTACATTGTTTCCAAAAAGCTAATGAAATAAAATGCAGTACAGTATATAATTTGAGCATGATACTCTATGCAATAATTACCAGCCCAAATCAGCATGACTCTAATAAACAGGTATGGGGAAAAATTAACAGATTAGCATTCTATTCCACTGCCAAGGACAAAGGATTTTTCTTCAGATGCTGCATCTTTGTATATTGCAGCCTGCTTCAGGGTGGGGATGGGGAAGGGTTGATTTGTCAGATATAGGCCAACATTTTCAAAGCCCATGGGCGCAACATTAGCCTCCAAAATTTAGCTTCCAAATAAAATTAGCCCTAGCTTTCAAGGTGCTGGAATAAAGACCTCTGAAATCAATGGGATCAATCCCAAACCCTATGGAGCACAAGCACATGTCATCCAACCAGATACTGAGTGCGGGTGTCATTTATTTAGTTATTTATATACACTTATATCCCGCACCCTCCTGCTCATAATGGCAGCTCGGTAATGAGCGCTGCGGACCCCAAGCTCATGTACGCGCATGCATGGGATCTGCAGGACTTGGGATTGAGCCCAGTGGCAAATGGCAAGTGCTTAGTCAAAGTTCTATTAGATATTTAATTGAAAAGTAAACCAGACCTTTTCAATGTGAAAGGCTCCATTCTCAAAGCACTCTGCTGGCATAGAGGGGCTTCCACCAATATAGTGCTTTAAGGACCACTCAGTTCAAGTTGATGTTGGATGCAAGTTTCATCAAAATAAATGAGAACACTGAGAACTAGTTTACACTGTAAAATGCATTTTTGGAAAAAAAAACTTTGTGAATAACATACAAAATAAATCTCAATACACTACATTCTACAGCTCTGAAAATAACACCAATATTCCAAACATCAGTATTTATGGCAGCACAGAGAAATAGAGGTTACTTATCAGTAACTCTGTTCTTCGAGAGAGCTCTGCGTATTCTCACTCTTGGGATTCACTCCTTGATCCGCAGGTACTGGAAAACCTTTTCATCAGCAATATCCAGGCAGAATTTACCTGGAAAAGACTAAAACATGGTGAGGGCTCCGCCCCTCCAGCCCCCCTCCCGTCTCGACAAAAGTGCGGGCTCCCGTCACGTGGGACGGGCTGGTATAAATAGAGGGAGGAGCCCTCGCCACCTCAGTTCCTTCCAACCCCGGTCCGGAAGACCAGACAAGCCAACCGAGACTGAGGGGAAGGAGGGTGGGGTGTGAGAATACGCGGAGCTCTCTCGAAGAACAGAATTACTGGTAAGTAACCTCTATTTCTTCTTCAAAGATCTCCGCGATTCTCACTCTTGGGAGAGTAATAAGCAGTTTATCACCTTACCTCTACAGAGGAGGGAGTCGAGGATGTTAACCAAAAAGTGAGTTTAGAACCGCCTTCCCCACCTGGGAGTCTGACCTGGCAGCGAGGTCTAGAGAATAGTGCTTCATAAAGGTACGTGCCGAAGCCCATGTGGCAGCTCTGCATATGTCCGAGATCGGTATCCCATACAGATTGGCAATGGTCATAGCAGTAGCTCTAGTCGAGTGTGCTCTTATGCTCAGGGGTGAAATCTTATGAGCTAGCTCATAGCATCTCCTTATACAAAGAGTAATCCATTTAGATAGCCTTTGTGGAGAAATTTTGACTCCAATTTTTTGTCCTCCATAGGAAATAAACAGGGAGTCGCATGCTCTAATATCTCTAGCCCTTTCAATGTAGAAAGTGAGTGTCCTTTTGACATCCAAGGTATGGAGTGTTCGTTCTGCATGAGAAGCATGGGGCTTCGGGAAAAACACTGGTAATGAGATCGTTTGATTTAAATGAAAGGGTGAGACTACTTTAGGTATGAAGGCAGGATCAGTTCTCAGGTTGACCTTGTCCCTATGGAATAAAGTAAGGGAGTGACACTCAGAGAGCAGTCAGTTCACTCACTCTTCTTATTGAAGTGATCGCTACCAAGAAAACAGTCTTAATTGTTAAATTCTCCAAGGTACATGAGGACATGGGTTCAAAGGGGCCACCCATTAGTTTTGATAATACCAAATTCAAGTCCCACTGGGGGGTAGGTTGGGACCCGGTGGAAAAGTGTTCATTAGCCCCTTAAAAAATGATCTCATCAGAAGATGGGAAAACAAAGTTTCTTGACCCTCCAGTTGCAGGTGTGATGACAATGCCGCTAGATGAACTTTTATAGATGGGATGGTCAGATGTGACTTCTGTAAATATAATAGGTAAGTGAACACATGATTCATAGTAAGGTTGGTTATGGAAATAGCCTGAGACTTGCACCACTTTGAAAAGCGCAACCACTTTGCCTCATAGCACCTTCGCATAGAGAGTCTCCGTGAGTTCAGGAGGATCTCTGATACGTCAGGTGGTGCATCTCTTATGAAAGCAGAATTAGCCAAGCGGAAAGGTGGAGCATCTGTAAGTTGTGGTGCAGAATCGTCCCTCGCACTCGTGACAGCAGGTCCGGCAGAACAGGTAGGACCTTTACCTCTGATGCTATCATGTGTAGCATTTGAAACCACATTTGGCAGGGCCAATAGGGTGCGATCAGAATCCTGCGAGTCTTGTCCGTCCTGGCCTTGCCCAGTACTCTGTGTAGCAGTGGGATCGGAGGAAAAGCATAGAGGAAGCTCCCGTACCAGGATATCGTAAAGGCGTCCGAGATTGATCCTGGGCCCGCTCCCTCACGGCTGCAGCATTGTGGCAGTTTCGCGCTGTCCTGGGACGCAAATAGGTCTATCACCGGTGTCCCCCACTCCATGAATATATTCTGGAGGACTTCAGTGTTCATGGACCATTCGTGTTGGTCCGACATCTTGCGGCTGTGAGTGTCCACCATCAAATTGTCCTGACCTGCCAGATGGACAGCTTGTAAGTGTATCCCCTGTCCTATACACCAATACCAAATGGTTTCTGCTTCTATGGACAACCGAGTGGATCTTGCGCCCCCTTGCTTGTTCACATACCACATTGCTGTGGTGTTGTCTGTCACAATCAGAATGTTTCTTCCTTTGACATGATGCAGGAGCGCCTTCAGTGCCCAGCGTATGGCCCTGAGCTCCAGCATGTTTATGTGTAACTTTTTCTCTTCTGCAGACCACAGGCCATGTACCTGTAAGTCTCCCATGTGAGCGCCCCATCCCGTCAGAGAAGTGTCTGATGTAATGGATGCATGGATATCTGGAAGGTCGAGGGCATCCCTTTGAGGACTTGTTCTGCATCTTCCCACCAACGTAAGCTGTTGTGGACCCCTGGGGGTAACGTCAACTTCATGTTGAGCGGTTGTATCGAAGGGGTATAATTGCGAGCCAGCCACTGTCGTAGTGGGCCGATGTGGAGATGAGCATAAGGCGTCACCATGGTGGTGGATGCCATGAGTCCCTGCAGATGAAGAAAATAACGGACTGACCTTGTTGGCCATGCTAGGAGCCCTTCTTTTCTTATGGCTAAGAACCTGTCTGTTGGTAGAAAGGCCCTTGTTTGACAGGTGTCCAGTATCACCCCTATAAATGGTAGACGTTGAGCGGGGCATAGGTGTGATTTGGGGAGATTGATCAGGAATCCTAAGTCGCTGAGTAACTCTATTGTCATTTTTAAATGTTCATACAGGGTTTGTTGGGATGCCGCTGCTATTAACCAGTCATCTAGGTAGGGAAAGATCGTTATTCCCTGGTGCCAGAAATGGGCAGCTACCACCGCAACACATTTGGTAAAGACTCTTGGAGCCGTCAATAGTCTGAATGGGAGGAACTTGTACTAAAAATGAAATTCTCCTGCAACAAAACGTACGTATTTGCAGTGAGCGGGTCGTATAGAAATATGGAAATATGTATCCTGCAGATCAAGGGAGACTAACCAGGTCTTCTATTCTGGCCTTGTTCTCCTGAGTTAGCGCCGTGGAGCGAAGCCATGTGTGTCTGTGCAGTGCTATAGCGGAAACCATGCCCCTGGCATTAGCATCTGCTATATGCATGTTCACTGTCAGTTGGAATTGCACCATTTGTAACCCTTCCTTTTGTAACGCTGCAATGTGGTTAGAGTCTGTGGTGCTGCTGAGCTGGGACCACAGTCAGTGTTGGTAGCCACACATTGCAGATGCGTAATTAGCTATCCTAAATGATAGGGAATCTGAGGAAAACATTTTTCGTCCTAAGACGTCTTGTCTCCTTCCCTCCCTGTCTGGCAGGTCACTCCTCCCGCTCTAGGTTTCAGAGATACTGCCGCTATTACTAAGGATTTGGGAGGTGGGTGCTTATGAAATATCTGCACCCCTTCCTTGGGGACTGCATAGAGCGAGTCTGCCAATTTATTGGTGGGAGTCACCGAGGCGGGTTTGCTCCATATAGTAGCAGCATAGGCAGCATTATGCCCGGTCTGGGATTTCTTGACCACTCTAGTGGGCAGTTTGGGGAGGGAAGTAGCCATTCTCCTCAGCATCCCCTGGAAAGCTTTTGCATCCTCAGTGGCGAGGGAAGGGTTCTGGTCCAATATAACATCGGGTGGAGGGGGGGGGAATTGTTTCATCATCCTCTAGAGAAGGAGATGATGATTATGATGATGATGATAATGATGATGATGATGATCTGGAGGCGGATCTCCCAGAGGAAGCTATAGTAGCTGGTCTCGGTACCATCGGTACCGTCTGTCCCATCTCCTCCCTCTGGTCTCCCAGCAGTGAAGTCAGAAGATCTGTGGCCCCAGAGGGTGCTAACCTTTCTCCCTGCTGCTGGGCTTGCATCATTGCGAGCGGTTCCAACGCTCTATGTTCGGTGGCTGGTGCACTGGTAACTGTCTGCATCAGTACCGACCCCGTATCCGACGGTGGTGGGCGAGATATCTTTGCCGTTGGTGCCACCCTTGGTGGGGGGTGGAGCAGGGGCGTAGCAAGGCTGAGAAGGGCCTGGGCTCAAGCCTTAGTTTTGGGCCCCTCATGTGTAACTGAAAACCCAAAGTGGGTGGGGCTTAAGGGAAGGGCAGGGCTTAAGGGGGGGGGCCTACCCATCCCTGGCATCCGTCTCAGCGCCACATGGAACCTTATGGCTGGCAGAGCTCTAGGGAGGGGCTTGTACATTGTAGGCGGAGCCTCCAAAAATCCAGCAACAAAGAGTTTTCAGCATTAAGATGTGATGGGCAGAACATTAGTTTACACTGGGAACTCCTTGCTGCTGAGTAAAACCCTGCCACTTGGAGACTGAGAGAACCCTCCTACTAGCATCTCATCCAGTAAGTGGATGGGACTCCAGTAGGACAACTCGCTCTCTCTCCATCAGTGGTAGTGCCATAGCAG